>CM062807.1:1140329324-1140591110 GCA_031772625.1 Pinus tabuliformis | reverse complement strand
AAGTGACAAATGTTTTTTGGGCACATATTTTACATAAAATCTTTTGGAGGTTACCCTGGATCTCTATGTCCATGTTTCTCTGGAATATAATTTACTTACAATCGTTTACTTTTGTAAGCATAAGCTATTTTTTGTGCTCATTTTTTTTTTTTTTTTTTTTCAGCACGAAAAAAGGTAATTTCTGTTATATTTAGATAGGGGAAATTTGTACAACATAAGATTGTTGGAGATCACTGATATAGCTGATATTGAGAATCAAGCCAATATCACTGGGATGGTCAATAAAAATGCCAATAATATAGATCTTCATTAGATTGGTCATATAGTTCAACATTAGAATAGACCATATATAAGGCTGTAATTTGACCCAAAGCAGAATATTGAAAAGTATTATTCAAAAAGGAATTCTATTTAGGGGTACCAGATACATACCAGATTGACGACAATGAGAAAGGGAGTTCGTACCCTGCATCAAAATTCCTGAATCTGTTAAGTTTTTTTTGTCCACTGTGATCTGCATCATCCAGACTTCATGTTGTGATGAAAGACCCCTCTTCGATAGAGCATCCGCCATCTTGTTTTTTCCCCTGTCAATGTGGATTATTGAGTAATTCTTCCTGTGCACCATAACGCCTCTTCCTGTTAAGTTAATGTTTTTTATGACTTGTTTTGACCGAACGTGATCGATAATGACTTTAGAATCTCCAAAAATTTGAAGCTTTGAATATCTAGAAAATCACAAAAAGCTAGAAGACCAACAAGAGCCATAGCCTCTGCTTTGTTATTAGATCGAGCACCTCCATTCCAATATATTTCGATCTGTTGTCCTTCTACAAGAATAATATAAACTTTGGAAGCACATATTCCATGTTGTGCTGCCCCATCAAAAAAGGCACGCAAAATCTTGTAGGATCCCTTCGTAGAGCCCTCCTCCCACTTCTGTCTTGGGAATGTTTAGTCAAACCTAGTGCGTTGTGTAGACAAAGGATAGATTCAAAAAACTAAAATGACTTTCCCTTTTTGGGTTAAATATTGATGCATTCTGCCATTTCCATATGGCCCATATGGCTAACAAAGGAATGGGCCTCCAATCAATGTTCATGTCACCCCACCATCTAAAAGCTTCTGAAAGGGTGGGAAGGAGATTTTGTTGAGGCCAAAATGGGCTAGCTAGATTCTGCCAAATCATCTAAGATTGAGGATAGAGAAGAAAAATATGTAAATTGTTCTCTATATTTGACTTACAAAGGGGACATATGGCTAGCCCACTCCAATTTCTCTTTTGAATATTTTCCCATATGAGATTCTGGTTTTGGAAAACCAAACAACAAATAATATGATCTTCAGGGGCAGTCTGTTTTCGATAAGGATGATGGGAAGATGAGAGCCATTTGTTCAGATTCAGAATGAAGGAGTTGTTGATAAATGTGCCTAACATATATCGAAGAAGTTCCATCGTGCCCCTTCCATATAAGGAAATCCTCATCTGCAGTACAAAAATACCATAGTCCCACATTGTCGAAATGATAACGTTCCATTGATGTCCTGGATCATCATTTAGACTCAAATCACATGCTGATTTCCTTATAGGAATGGCATCCTCCCATTTGCGAATGGCCTTGTCCCAGAAAAAAATACCCCTGTTGTGCAATGCCCTTAGTAACTGAGAATAAATGGAATCTTCCCATCCCCACCTGCAATAGCATCCAAACCAATAATAATTTTTCTCCGGATCGAAATTTCCAAATCAAGTTTTGTCAGAAGAAGAGCTCTATTTCCAGAAACTCCTCCAAATAGCAGAGCCCCGAGAGGATCAATGGAGCCCTCTCTATACCAGAAAGACATGTCTTTATTATCCATATACTTAGACCTTATGGCATTGCTCCAAAGAGAATCCCCCATAATAACTTTCCACATGGATTTACAAAGTAGAGATTTTCGGAACAAATTTAAGTCCATTATGCCCCAGCCTCCCATGTTTTTTGGTCGAGCCAACATTGCAAGTTTTGTCAATGATATTTTTTCTGTTCTTTGTGACCTCCCCAAATGAAATTAGTAGTCATTCTATTTAGACATTGATAATTGATGCAGGAATGTAGAAGAGATGTGCCCAATAGACATAATTTAAACCAGCATAGCTTGGGTCAAAATCGCACGACCACCAATGGACAGACATTTGTATTCCCATCTAGCAATTTTCTTATAAAATTGATTGGGAATCCATGACTAGTTAGCAGCAGAATATCTAACAGATTTCAGATTGAAGCCCAAGTATTTCAACCCTAGCTTGATAGATATAGCTTTAATATTAAATAGTTGAGAAAGGAAGGAGATAAGATCCCCATGTAAATTCTCGACATGAAAAGACGATTTTCCTTCATTGACACACTGTGCATGTAGTCATTATAGAGATTAAAATTGAAATCTACCCTTGCCATAACTAACTACCCAAATTGAATTAGTGGATTGAATTGAGATTGAATTTAAATAGGACATTAGAATGGTGCAATAAAAACATCGTGGACCCGTAGGTAAAGTAAAATAAAGTACAAGATAAACGAAAAAGAAAATTTGGCAAAGTTTATGGAACCTAACTCGAAGTTGAATATATATTTGAAGTTCATAGTTGGGAGGTCGGGCCAACTTGAGGTCGGTGTGGGGCCTTGGTCTTGCTTCATTTCTTAATGAAATTTCAAACTTGAGCCTTCTGACTACGCCAGTTCCACCTAGACATTCCATTGCATGTCCACTTTTTTATGAAGTCTATTTATAGAGGTCATGGGCCTATTCTAACCAACACTCAATTATTTCAAATCCATGTGTTGACCACAATACAAAGCCCCACTTAAGAACCCAACAAGTTGCTCACCGCTTCAACTCAAACTTGGTCAGTGGAAGCCCATTGAATTTGAATACTTTGAAAGCATGTTCCCTATTAGAGAAGCACAGTATCAAATACTCCAATGGAGCTATGCAGAATGTATTAATGCTCATCCTTTGGGAACTTCTGGTTGGTTTCCATCAATCCTCGGCTGCGCCCATAGTAGATAACGCTACCCTTTAACACCAAAAACACCTTCGAAAAAATGAGAGATTTAATATAACTAAAATTAAAATTTAAATTTGAATGATAAATGTTGATTTAAATAACTTTTCTTCCCATACATGAAAACAATTGAGTATATACTCTTTTAAAGGCAATGGTGAAATTTATGAAAATTGACATTCATGAAAATACAATAAAATTAGATATTAAAAACGTACTATTTACTTTAGTTGGAGTAATAGTCGAAGGAAATTAGATTTGAATGAAAAGGATTCGATGAATAATGAAAAGGATTCAAATTTTTTTAGGTCATCGGTTATACCATTGGTTAATACACTATATTTTAATTTAATATAAAGAAAATAGAAAGCTTTTAAAAATTTAATCCAATCTTTTTGGAAAATTATAAAGAAGTATAGCTATTGTATATTTTCACTATTGGTCAACTCCACTAAATTTTAATTTGATATATAGAACAAGTGTAAACCCATTGAATTGATGTTCTGTCAAGGTAAGGTGTTTCAGGGGGAGTCTATCTTTATGATTTTCTTTCACTGCCAATACTTCATTGCCCCTCTATTGTAACGGCTACAACCACCATCCAAATTTTGGCTCGCATGCAAATTTAGGGCCCACCTTGGATCCTGCAAAAGAATCACACTTGGTCACTTGTTTGTAAGATGATGATTTCAATCTTCCTCTGTGATCTTAAGAGTTGTCCATGTTCTCTTCTTTATGTAGGACCGTGTCATCTTTGGGCATAGGGGTTTTTGTTTGTCATGCAAAGGGAATGTTGTTTTTCTTCAAGGGAAAGCATGTGCGCATGAGTGGTTGTCATCACATAGACATGTTTCAAACTCACTTCATTCACTCTTGTCATGGAGGTTGTTTCATCAAGAAAAGTATGTCTTATGCATTCTAGATGGTTTAGGTTGTGACACTAAGTGTCAGTGTGTGATCACAATCAAGTTCTATCAATGTTTACACATGTTTCAGTCATCTCACACTTTGCCATTTTCCCAAGAAACCTAGCCTCATCCATCTTCCTAGAACTATGTGCTTTGCTTCTACAACCATCAATATTCCTCCCTTGCTTTCTAAAGCCCTGCAACTTGCAGAGACCCAAGCCAAAAATGCTCTCCAAAAATGCGCAGAGCCATCAGGCAGCCAACACTCCACTCCAGAAATGCGCAGAGAAGTTAGGCTGCATTGAACTCATAAATTCCGCAGAGCTATCCTCCCATGACTCCCATGTCGTAGCAGTGTCCCATGCCTAAAAAATGCGCAGTGTTTTCTAAGCTTCCTTATCTGTCTTGCATGTAGAAACTGTGCAGACGGGCCTCCCAGGGCCCTCATTACGGCGACGGTCACTCTTCACTGAAATTGTGCAGATCTACCTCTCAGTGACTACAAGAAAAGATGACATGCGGAGATCACTCCTAAGGAGTTGTGAGAGAAGGACCAAGGAACCAAGTAATGGAAGAGATCAAGATGGCATGCAAACTCCGTCGAATGCATGATCATCTTGAGGGAGTAAGGAAAGTTTGGAACACCTCTTAGTTGAGTTTGCAGGACTGCTTGTCATTGTGATATCATCTTGTCCTCAGTAGCATGCATGTGCGCAAACACGAAAAGTTATTTTATGTGCTTTTTCTACATGTCTTGCTTCCTGTTGACTTGTTCGACCAATTATCACTTCAAAATTTTGATTGCTGTGTCATACGTGCAACCTCGTTTTGCTGATGTTGAATGTTATGTTTGAGTTGTGTTCTCTATGTAAACATCTATCATACTCACACATGATGATATAAGTATTTTTGCGCAAGCATTGTCACTATCGTCTGAATGTCTATCACAAGTGTCGCATTTGTCACTCGCACCCATCTGTCATTCACACTGAGTGCATGTTGTCTTGATGGTTCGATGTGTCTTGTCGTTAAGTCATGTTGAGTGTGTGTTCGCAAGGCTATACATGTATGAAGTCACTCGTTCACACATTGTCATTTTGTTGAAACCTTGTTGACTGGACTAACCCTCCAACAATCGGACCTCCACTTAGCTGCACTACATAGTATCAGTCCTTTGTGATGATGTACTCTTGCTTAGAATTTCACAGAACTTGAGGTTGTCTCCCAGGAAATCTGCACTGTGCAATCCTGGAATCGACCCAACTCACTGCCACAGAACAATGTAGAAGTTTCTCACCAGCTCATCCCAAACTTCATTGCTCGCAAGAAGATCCATTAAGCCTCCAGCTGTTCAACTGGAGAGTTTGCCCAAGCAGTGACCCTGAGATTGATTCCTCTATAAAATTGCGCAAAAGCTTCCAAGCATGCCTGCTTCCACTGCCTAATGAAACTATGCAAACATGCCAAACAGACACCCATTGCATGTCACTGCATTGCCCTAAAAAATTGCACAGTTTTTTTAGCCAGCCACCCTGTTAGTCGACCTGGTGCTCCTCCTGAAAACTGTGCAATATTAATGGGAAGTCTCCCACCTGCCTAGAATCCTACTCAACCTAGAAAACACACAAGGATGTCTAACAGGCTAGCCTCCCAGCTTTGCGCACTTTTGGCCAGGAGCCTCCCGCAGCCCACTGGCAGCCTCCCTTGAGAATATATGTAGTTGTGACTACTAGTCTCCCTTTGCTTCCTACACTGTCTCCCTAAAAAAATTGCACAAATATGCTCTCCAGCCGAGCCAGATCCTGCATACAGTCACTACTGATATGGAATGAACATCGAGGCCTCCTAATGACTTTTGCACAATTTTCATGAATAGTGCTTGGAGCTCATATCTCGGCTTGAAATGTGCTCTGCGTAGTTTTAGGGCCTTGTCCTCTCTCCCAGTCACCTGCATCTAAAAAAGAAAAATAATGCATCATGGTTGACTAGGAGATTTCTGGATCTTATGTCATCTCGTCATGAGTGATTGCAGATACAGGTACATGGATGAGACATGGTGTGATGACGAATGGGACGAACAAGGAGCACATGCAAGCAAACTTGTTTGCAAAAGAATGAACACATGGAGCACACAAAAGTACAAGCTAAGGAGAGACATGCACGTGCAACATTAAGCGAAAACCAAGACATTGAAGACTCCATACACCTTGCCATGCAGAGGTGAAGTTATGATACACCAAGAGCACATCCATCACTTTGCATCACTGCAACATGACATGCACACCACCAACAACATGAACATACCAGCTCTTCCGTGTCAAGTCTATCATGAGTCATCTTGGCCACATCAGTACTGTGGGCCACACTGTTGTAATCAATGTAATGTAACATGGAATTCCAAGAGATGCACATGTAAATCTGAAGTGTTGTGTAAATTTGAAGAGTCATGTAAGTCAAACAATCATGAGGGAAGTTTAACAGTCACAAGGTTTAGTTTCACCCTTGGCTATATATACCCCTCATTTGTACATGCAAAAGGATTTTTCACGTTAGCTCCTCCCACATAGCCTTGAGAGTCTGTAATCTTTTCTTTGAGGAGTGAGTAGTGGCTCCAATAACCCTCTATCAGGGTTAGTGATGTAATGGTGTACAAATGTGTCTTGGAACTTTTGCTTAATTCAGAAGCCCGTTAATAGGCCAACACATTTTCACACATGTATTATATTCGTTTATAAGACTATTCTTTGGACACTTGTAATGTGTGTTGCTTTGACCGATATTAAGAGAGTTGAACTATTGCGGTTGTTTTAGTACATATTCTATTGAAATGTGGTGTATAAATTGTTAACATTGTCTTGCCGTGTGGGCTATCCCGCCAGACACTGACACACATTCATTGTTATAACTTGTTATAACGCCCGTCGCGCTCGTGTGGATGATTCTGTTGGGTGCTGTCGGGGCTATATGGTCACCTTGTGTGTGTGACTTCCACATCCATGTGGACTACTCCACTAGAAGCTACACATGTCCTATTGTATTGTGTGTCTCTAGAAAGTTCGGACTATTCCCTTTCAACCTTAGACTCACTTCCACCCTCTCCCTCTGTAGTGAAAGAAATTTGATACAAGCAACATTAAGCACTCAGCAAGCACACAAACATCATTGTTCAAAGACAAATTAAACCCCTCTCATGTCCTGACAAGCAAGAGTTAAGGCATATCTTTGAGATAAGGGCAACCGGGCCATCGTGCCAGAGGGGGCTCTACACTAAACGTTGTGAGGTCTAGTTGGGACATCATATCGGGGATATCCCGTGAATGTTGGTTGGTCCAACACCATCAACATTTCTGGCACTAGAAGAAGGGCTAGATGACAAGCTAAGCCCTCACAGTATGTTTTGAATCTCCACATACTTATCGTGAATAAACACAAAATTTCTCTTCCGGAGTGTATGTCTTATGGAAACGACTTTGAAATCTCTGAAGAGCTCTGGAATAACTTGCCATGTAGAACATATGATGTTGGAGGACAATTATCCTTGGTTAGACATGCGATTAGCATTGTAGGCTCTTGTGAAAGGCATGAAATCTTTCAAGATTATATGACCTATGCACTGTTCACATATAAGCTTCGAGGGCACCCGCTGCATTGGCATGCCATGCTTCCCAAAAATCTATTCACTCTTTCGATCATCTGACATAGAGATAGATCGTGCTTTCAATCATTTTGACCATAAACAATCAATAAAGAAATTATGAAATTACAAAATTCACCTGATGAATTCGTTGAACAATTTTACATGTTCTTTCATAATCTTGCATATCGATTTCCTGAAGATGAAATTGATTGGGAATTCCTCAATGGAAGATTTAACCATTTTTCTTACATCTCTGAAAATCTAAAATTCTTAGAATCATTCGAACCATGCTCCGTATACTTCGGTGATGTAGTTGTGCAATCACAAGCGGCCAGATTTTCTCTCAAAAGTGACTTTCTGCATTCCTCTCATAAAAAAACTCCACCCCCACAGAGTGATGTGGGAGTGTGCACACACATCTATTGAACTGTCACATCCTTCTACCCTACATGCTTGATATCTATGCATTTTTGGCTTGCAAGGCTGTTGGTTGTCACGTGGACTTATTACCCCAACCTCTATCCCTGTGTTTTTTGTGATCCTCTAGATCGTATTGTCTTGTGTTTTTTCATTCTAGACTCCACACTTGTTGTGAACGACGATCAAGTTGTTGATGAAGTCAGTGTTGTGTAGCCTACCTACATTATCATTCATGATGAGTATGTGCAGGAATCTAAAGAATATCCCACGATGAAGGATGAATCCCCTCCATTCACACCTCATTCAGTCTATCTTGGCATCCCTTGTGATTTTGTCACTTTTGAATCCCCTATGAAAACTCATTTCCATTGTTTTATTTGCGATCATTCATAGGACACACCGGATGTCAGTGTGTCATTACATTGTAGAGAGGACACATCTTCCTCTGCAAATCTGTCCTGTCGTCATCTGTCATTTCTGAAACCACAGAGGGTGAACATCCTTGGTTCTCATATACCCCTCTACATGGTTCATCAAATCATGAGGATGTCGACAAACATCCTGAAATTTCTTATCGTGGTTGTTGTGATCTCTATACTTCTTCATTCGATCATGATGATGATTCACTCACTAATAATATGTCTAAGCCACTGGTCTATAATGATCTATCTATTCACATAGTGGAAACCCCGCAGGTTGTCGAGGCACTTCAGCCTGGGCTAATGGTTATGTCATACCGTCGCTATCCAAAGTTTGGTTCCACTTCCGATTTGAAAATTTTTGGAACACCTATGGCTCCTCATCACTCTCTGCATTACATTGAAGATAAACCAAACACCTAGATTTTGCTTCCTCCACTCGAATCACATGATCCCATCGTTCAAGCTTTGGAGGAATCTTACAACGAGCATGCTTGCAAAGCATAAGCTATTTTTATTTCTCGTGTTCGCTCGTATGTCGTAGTGCAAAGAGTGTGTATGTTTACCATCTACATGTAGTGCATCGCAAAACCATGGTACGTCTTCAAAATGTTTGTTTGTGCATTAGCTCTTTTCTATTATGTGGATGTTTTAGATCTCACAAAATGTTGGTCTTCGCTGATCTATCTTCCTTTCTCTCTGGTTTACATGCATATATTTCTTATTAACCATGACTTGGGCCAGCTAATACGCCAATGGCTACCTTAGAAATATCACTTCCCGTGAGTAGGCCCATGCACTCTTTAGCATAGGAGTAGGATTAGTCTTTGCTTCTTTCTTTGCTTTTCTTTCTGGTTTGCATATTTGCTTGCTTACTTACTTGGTTCAATTTGATTTCTTACTTGTTTTCTTTTCTTTACTTTTTCTTTTTACTTTTTTCTTTCTTTGTTTTCCTATACATGTAGGCTTGCCTCTCATGAAACCGTGTTTTGCTCTTGAGACAAGCTGGGAAAATCTAAGAGGACTTGTACAACTATCAACATTTGGTTATTTGTTGTCCTCTCTTTATGAATAACTTGTTGTCTTCATTTTATGATCCCTTAAGGGAAAATATGTTTTGTTCAAAGTGAGTCTTGGTGAAAACACAAAGCTTTCGTTATTAACTAGTACAACATACTCTAATTGGTTCTTTTGGGTTAACCATTGTCAGCTCAGTCAAGTAGAGTAAGGTGAGGGGGAGAAATTTAACACGTATGTCAAAGGAATACATAACATACTTCTCTGAAGGAATAAACTATTCTCCACTCAATAAGTTAGGATCCATCTTCCGCCTCTAAATAAATAAGTGCCTACGTACAATTTTTTAAACACAAAAAAATAAAAAATAAAATGAATAAGGCGAAAAGAAGAGAAAGGATTCCTGAATAAGGAAACAGAGCGATGATTGTGTTCTTGTGTGACTCTGTGTCATAGTACTGTCTAGGCCTGCTAGCAGCGGAGCAACAACAGAGATGTAATTTAAACTCTAACAGTCATATTACTTTTGCACCCATATACCCCTCATCCCAATCAAAACAACTAATTTGGCTTGGCTTGGAATGTGTGTTGACCAATCAAGAGAATGGTAGGGACTACATCTTTCAACTAAGCTAGTGTGGAAATTGCGATGATCAAAGATTGAACAATACTTCCGGAAGGGTTAGACTTGCTTTTCACAAATAAGGTCCATTTAGAGAGTTGGATTTCTACCAGTGTGTAGCCAAGTGTTCTAGTGGCTACAACCACCCTCCAAAATTTTGGCTCGCACGAAAATTTCAGAGCCTACTTTGGATCCTGCGATCGATCACCCTTGGTCTCTTGTTGGTAAGATGATGATTTCAAGTTCCCCTCCATGATCTTAAGAGTTGTCCATGTTCTCATCTTTATGCAGCCTGTGTCATATTTGGGCATATGTTTTGGAGAATTTAGCATTTAAGGATAAATACTAATTCACTATACAAGTAGTTGTGCCTAGAACAACAGTTTAAAGTGTTTTAGACTTTCCCTATAAGCAATAGATAAGAAGAGAGGATAGAAGGCCTACCTGTAGTTCCACTTTCCTCTCATCTCCCTTACATCAATTCCGTTGCTCTTCCCATACTTAATCCGCTTGAAACGTACCCTATCAACAAAACAAAATATGAAAATTGATCAAAGCATATGAACCATTGAATATAAATGAAAGGAATCAGAAGCAATTGATACATATAAGCGTTATGAAAGAACCCATCATATGGAAAAAGGTTCAAACACTTTATTAGATAGAAGAAGGAATTACAACCATTAGTGTCTGATTCAAAGTCATTCCTCCAGCTTGGATCCCATCCACATCACATCAAAAGCAAGACAAGCTTGTGGCATCACGTCATTTTCTCCAAAGTCAAGTCTCATAGCAACATTATCTCCTTACAATTCAACTTAATCCAACCAACCCTTGATCACTTAGATGAGTGGTCAATTTATTTATAGGAGGAGGAGGGGTTTTGTCATAATTGGTGGCATTGAATGGCTTTCCATAATTGACACAAGATAAGGAACTATGCTCATACTCCTTGTTTCATTTTTTATCGAGGGCGACACAAGACAAGGAACTATCCTCATACTCCCTGTTTGATTTTTTAACGAGGTTGATACAGGATAATGAACTATCCTCATAAGTTGTTTCATTTTTTAATGAGGTTGACACAGTAACATAACTATCCTCATACCTTTTGTTTCATTTTTTAACGAGGTTGACACAAGACAAGGAACTATCCTCATAGACCCTTGTTTCATTTTTTAATGAGGTTGACACAAGACTAGGAGCTGTCCTCGTAGACCTTTGTTTCATTTTTTAATGAGGTTGACACAAGACTAAGAACTGTCCTCGTATCCTTGAATCAAAACTCATAAGAGGTCATGAAGGAGAGATTTGGTTCCAATTCTCCCAGTACATGTTGTACAACATCACTGAATTGATCATTAGTTGATGTAGGTATGGAACGGGTTGCCACATAATTAACTCGTGGCGGGGATGATACCATTGGTACAAAAGGACCATTTAGGGAATATGGTTTACTGGAAGCCATATTTAGATCAGGAAATGAAAGTGGTTGACAGTGACAATCCTGCCTTCATGCGGGAAACGCATCACTCGAAAGAGTGTGGAAATGATAGCTCCCATGTCATAAACATATTTGTGCCCTAGAAGTAAATTGTAATCTAAAGGGCCTGGGACTACCATCATGTTCAAATAAATGATTTTTCCTCCCAAAGTAATAGGCAACTGAGGAAGGATCCCTAATGGTTGACCGGTTCCTCTGTTAAAAGCCAATAGATTCTAGGTAACAAGCACAAGTGGCGGCGAACCCGACACTTTCCAAGTAGTTGAGGAAAGGATACTCACTTATGCACCTGCATCTATAATAGTGCCTGATACAATCATATTACAAAACTGTACTATGATGTGGAAAGGCACATAAGAAGGAATACAGAATCGTGCCAGTCCATTCCAAACATAGCAAGTCACCAGACTACTTGGAGGGGGCACCATAAGAATAGGAGAATTAACCCTTTGAGTTACGAGAGTGGGAGGATTTTCCTCCTGTATTGATGCAACAAGAGGATTGCCCCCAAGCTCATTTGGATTTGAAGAAATAAAAATAACTTGAGTGGTATCATATTCACTCTCTTCAGGAAAGGTATGATTTACTGAAGGTGAATTCGGGTCAACTGTTACCTCGACCTATTGATTTGGGTCAGGTATAGACTCATAGGATTCACTTTTAGAGAGAGTGGATTTGACCAACAGTTGATTTTTTAGTCAATTCATCAACTAGTGAAGGATTAAGGGAGAGTCTCTTGTAACCAGATGGAAGTCATTGCAGTGAAGCAGGACATTTATCCAACACTTTTTTGGCTTCATCCAGGTAGGGACAAAGGTGAATGGGTTGATTCCCTTCACATAACCTACAGAGAAACTTAACTTTACCCTTTTTTCCATGAAATTTACTCCCACTAGTTGATGGTGTGTCACCATCATGATCTCCAGAAGTTCATGACACAGGATGATGATAACGGGAAGACCATTCTTCTAAGATCTGAGGGATATTAGGACAATTTCAAAGAAGATGGTCTCCCGCAGAAATTTCACATGGATAACAAACTTCATGAGGCTTGACGAATGGTTTCTCATCAAATGTTGCATTCAAAGAAATGGTTGCTTGGTTGCCCCTCTATTGAATTTGCTTCTTCTACTTCTTCTTCTTAGCCACCTGGTTACGAGTACCAATACTTTCACCAGGCAAAGAGGAAGAAGGGGAGGAAGAAACAACCAAGGAAGAAGGCAAAGGGTCAACTTTAGGATCAATTGGAGATTGATTTTGTCCAATTGGAGGTGTACTCAATTGTAGATAAATCATGATATTTTGAACCAAGGAGGTTGAAAATAACCATACTGGTAAGGCAATGGTAAATCTCGGAATGGACAATGTAGCCATATAAGGAGCACCAATATTTCCTAAAGGATGAAAAGGACTAGGATTCTCATCAAAAGGAATTCCTTGATTGGGGGATTCCAGATTTGTCACCATATGTTTCAACCTAAGATCAACTAAGGAGTGAGCATGGAGGATGTTATCCATGATCAATTAATTTTATTTTAATAAATGTAACATAACAAAACAAAAAAGGGATAATCTAGGCAAAAGGATTACCAAGTAACTGTGAACTGCAGAATACCTCTAGGTGAATCGAGAAGTATGGGCAGGCAATCTCCCCTAAAGCTGTGTTTGGTGTATCACAGTGTACAAGGTGGCCGACTCAGTTACCTAAGAATGGATAGTAACCTAGAGTTGTCCTCCAATATATACCCAAAGGTACGTGGAGGCCCAGTTCGTATAAGCATTATCTAATGCAAAACTGCATAGTGAGAGCATTCCCATATACTTTATGTACTGTAACACTGCCCTCTATACACAAAGGTACATGGACGGGCTATGATATACTCATGGATGTGGAATGAGGTATCAAAATCAGGATGTATTGCAGGCAAGTTAGCGACAACTTCTTTGTTTTATGATGCTGGAACACTCCTCTAGCCTAGACCTCTAAATGCTTTTCACTAGGTGACAATGCTCCATTAGGTAAATTCAGATAAATTTTAAGTTGATCTTCTTTAGAATTTTCCTTTTAAGGTTAACCACATGATGTATGTTTGAAATTCCTAAAATGCAACTTATATGATAAGAATTCTTTCCAATCAATTTAACAATAAAAATCCTTAGCTAGTAGTGATAGAGCAATCAGATTTCTTTTGATCAAAGAGCAAGGAGCACAATCTAAATGCAATTTCCCTACACTATTCCTATCAGAAGACACAAACTTTTTCAATGCAACATGCATGTATTTATTTTCGATTCCCTTAATGTGAATATGAAAAAAAAGGAAATATGCATACAATCAATCAATCTTTCATATGAATGAATACTTTTATGAAAGTTCAAAAAGTCAAGAAGAGAAGACTTTATGACACTTTATTTCGAAGAAAGATTAATCCACTATATCCTAACTTTGACTATTGATCGATAATGACAAAGAAAACATGAAGAAACATTAATCAATCCTATCAACGTTGGGATAGACCAGGAGATAAACACTCTTTTTTTGAGACATAACATTCATTGATCAATCACCAAACAATCAAATAGAGAAAATTTGGCAAAAACTCTTTCCAAAGGTGGGAAATTGATCCTAGGAGGATCAGCACAACCCAGAGTGGGAGGCAGTGCACTTCAGAGAATTGTCCCTAAGCCAGGGATGCTCTATAGCGCACTGTGTCCCTCACAAGCTTGCGCTAGTGATAGTAAGACATTTCAAAATGCAATTTGACACAGTTTTGACCAATTTTTCAATGTAAACAATTGAATTACAATCTATGAATACAAATAGAGTCTATATGAATTTATTATGAGGTGGATAAACTATTAGGAAAGAGGATTCTTCCCCATTATAGTCGCCAATTTGTTTTGGAGATTTTAGCATCTACGGATAAATACTAATTCACTAGACAAGTAGCCGTTCCTAGAACAATAGTTTAAAGTGTTTTAGACTTTGCCTATAAGTAATAGATAAGAAAAGAGGATAGAAGACCTACCTGTAGTTCCACTTTCCTCTTGTCTCCCTTGTATCGATTATGTCGCTCCTTCCCATACTTAATCCACTTGAAAAGTACCCTGTCAACACAATAGAAGATGAAAACCGATCAAAGCATACGATCCATTGAAAATAAATGAAAGGAATCAAAAGCAATTCATATATATAAGCATTATGAAAGAACACATCATATGGAAAAAGGTTCAAACACTTTATTAGATAGAAGAAGGAATTACAACCATTAGTGTCTGATTCAATGTCATTCCTCCAGCTTGGATCCCATCCACATCATGTCAAAAGCAAGACAAGCTTATGGCATCACATCATTTGCTCCAAAGTGAAGTCTCATAGAAGCACTATCTCCTTACAATTAAACATAATCCAACCAGCCCCTGATCACTTAGATGAGTGGTAAATTTATAGGAGGATGAAGGAGGTTTTTTTATAAATGGTGGCATTGAATGGCCTTCCATACTTAGAATTTGTTCCATGGAGGAAGGGATGAGAGAATAGGATGCACCTTAACTCATTCCTCATCCAGTTAAGAGCTCATAGGAGTAGATAACTGAGGGAAGCTTCTAGATAACTCTAAGAGATAAGAATATTCCCTAAACCCCAATTGAATTTCACTCAAATTTGCCCAGCACAACCTAAAGAGGGCTTAGGTTCTCTGCAAAGCCCCCTGACTGTGTATCTACTTATGCTGCAGAGCACCTTGGTAGTGTATCCACCTGTGTTGGCTCCTTTAGAGACCATTTCTGGATGTCTTAGGTCATGAAACTTTATGGGAAGGAGGTATTCAAAGGGGTGACTTGTTTAGGGCATGTAGCAACTAAAATTAGGGTTTGATGAGCCCTAAAACACTGATCTGGATGTTGGGATTTGATGTGCCCAAATGGATCTGTAACAACATAGGGTTTTTGTTTGTCATGAAAAGGGAATGTTGTTTTGTTTCAAGGGAAATCATGTGCACATGATTGGTTGTCATCACATAGACATGTTTCACACTCACTTCATGCACTCTTGTCACGAAGGTTGTTGCATCAAGAAAAGTATGTCTTATGCATTCTGGATGGTCTACGTTGTGACACTAAGTGTCTGTGTTCGATCATAGGCAAGTCCTATCAATGTTTACACATGTTTCAATTATATCACACTTAGTCATTTTCCCAAGAAACCTAGCCTCATCCAACTTCTCGGAACTATGTGCTTTCCTTTTGCAACCATCAAGCTTCTTCTCTTTCCCACTCAAACCATGTAGCCCAAAAAGACCCTAGCCAACACTATTCTCCAAAAATGCGCAGAGCAGTCAAGCAACCAACACTGTTCTCCAAAAATGCATAGAGAAGTCTAGCTGCAATGCACTCAGAAATTGTGCAAAGGTGTCCTCCCAGGACCCCCATCTTGCAGCAGTCTCCTATGCCTGTAAACTACACAGTGTTGTCTAGGCTGCCCTATCTGTCTTACATGCAAAAACTGTGTAAACAAACCTCCCAGGGCCTCATTTCGACAGAACTCAATGTTTGCTGAAATTGTGTAGATCTACCTTTCAGTGACTATAGGAAAAGGTGACGTGTTGATATCACTCCCAAGGAGTTGAGGAGAAGGAACAAGGAACCAAGTAATGGAAAAAGTCAGGATCTCATGAAAACTCTGTCAGATGCACGATCACATTGAGGGTAAGAATTGTAAATAAGAACACCTCTTAGTTGAGTTTGGAGGATTTTTTGTCATTGTCATATCATCTTGTCCTTAATAACATGCATGTGCACAAACACAAAAAGTTATTTTATGTGTTTCTTCTACATGTCTTTCTTCGTTTTCATTTATTCGATCAACTATCGTCCTCGGCATGTTGATTGTTATGTCATGCTGGCGACCTTGTTCTAGTGATGTTGAAGGTTTTGTTTGAGTTGTGTTCACTATGTACACATCTATCACACTCACACACGATGTTGTAAGTATTGTTGCGCAAGTGTCGTCGTGATCATTTGAACGTTTAGCACAAGTGTCGTGCTTGTTGTTCGCATCCATCAGTCAGTCACACTGAGTACATGTTGTCTTGATGGTTCAAGGTGTCTTGTCATCAAGTAATGTTGAGTGTGTGTTCACAAGGTCATACATCTATGAAGTCACTCATTCACACACTTAGTCATTTTGTCAAAAACTTGTTGATCAGACTACCCTCCAACAACTAAACCTCCACTGAGCTACATTGCACAATCTCAGCCTTCACTAATCATGTACAACTACTCAAAATTTTAAAGAGCTTGAGGTATTATCCCAGGCAGTCTGCATTGCGTAATCCTGGAATCAACCCAACTGACTATCACCTAGAACAATGCCGAAGTTTCGCAACAAGTTCATGGGAATGAGATTTTGGGGGTTAATCAAAATCCCTTTCCATTACAAAATCAATCTTGAGGCCTGTGGGTTATGGCCCACAAAGCCTATTGGAAGCATTCTTTAGGCTTTTAAGCCTTAAAAGCATGGAATTACATTAAAATCAGAGCCACTGCACTATCGCTCTTTTCACATCTATTAGGAGCATTACACATATCAAAATTAAGACTTAACCCTTCAGCCACAACAATTTACATAATACAAAGAATACACGGGAAAAACCATGAAAACAACGCTCCAAACGCATGGAGCAGACTTCAAATATTATAAGTCTACATTAATAACCATCAGCGGGTCCCGTTCTTATCACCTTTCCTCAGCGTTGTTTCAATTTCGCTCGACTACTGACACCTCTGATCCTTCTGATCGCTGATCACACCTGGACCGTCGATCTGGGCTTAGGACCCGACGTTTCAGGATCCATTGCCTTATCATTGTAGCTCTGCAATGATGGTCAAGTTCGATAGAACCTAAAAGCTCTATCGATGCGATAAAGGATCTGGACCGTTGATCCTTCAGATCCAACGGTTCCATGGCATTCCAGTAACTTAATCTTCTTCGCCTTCGTCCTCTGGTTAATTGAATCTCTGCGCTTAAATACATGATTTTCCACAATCTGTACAGTACTCATATAACAATATCTCATTAATCAATGGATCGCCATCGACCCTACAGTGGTCAATGGTCAAACACATGCATGCAATTCAGATTTAAAACCCTCGGCACATATATACGAAACAGAGTTGAAAAGACCATTAATGTATATATATATATATATATATAACACAGACAAGCACACAGTTCAACATAAACACACTATATTCTATTAACACAACACAATTACAATCCTAAGGCGTTTCAGCCTTAGTAGCAGTTCTCCTATTGACTAAATCTTGTCTATCTACTCCCTATCACAATCTCTATACCCCTCTTGAACACATAGGTTCATATATATAAGAAGTGTTGAATTGGATCACGGAAGGATTCGATCAATTTCTCCATGATTTCCTCTTACAAAAACCCTAAAGCTATCGGTACATGAATGCATATGGCAAAATATATATTGGTAAGTCTCCTCAAGACTTTTATCCATATTTTTCCATCTTTAAATCTGTTTTAAAACATATTTTTCGCTTTTTTTCTCCCCTAGTCCACGTCCTCCTCTTCTCTCCACTTTTGGATTCCTCCCTTTGACTTACGGTGCTGGATGCTCTTACATCAGACTCCCGAGGCACAAAAATTTGATGGCCTCGTGGTCATATGCTTCTCGTGACCCTTAGCAATTCTACCCACTGATACTTCACTTCTTCAGTGGAACTGCCTTCATGGTCTTCTGTTAGCTGCAACCATGCCTCTACAATAGCAAGTCCTTCCTGCTGCCGCTTCCCTCACCAAGCTCTCCTCTGGACTTGGTCTTTTGGCAAGCTCTATGGTTCTCTCCTTGAGCCTCTTGTTAACTAACAATTCTACCCAACAATTCTTTTGCTGGAATTGTTATCTCTAAGACAAATCCACCCACAATCGCAACTATGGAGCTGCCTCAACAATTTCTACCCAACTGTAGTTGGAAGTTGTTCTTAGCTTCTCTTGAGCACTCCTTGCTCTTAGGCTATTGCTATAATCTTCTCACCTTCTGTTTTCGTTCTCTGTGCCACAATAATACCATAACTCTTCAACTCTATAAATTGTACCTCCTTCTCCTTTGCTTTCTCTCTGGAATAATTCTCTTACACGTAGAATCTTCATTTGCTCTGATACCAAATGGTGGGAATGAGATTTTTGGGGTTAATCAAAATCCCTTTCCTTTAAAAAATCAATCTTGATGCGTGTGGGTTATGGCCCACAAATCCTATCGGAAGTGTTCTTTAGGCTTTTAAGCCTTAAAACCATGGACTTACATTAAAACCGGAGCCACCGCAATATCAACCTTTTCACATCTATCAAGAGCATTACAGATATCCACATTAAGCATTAACCCTTCGGCCGCAACACTTTACATAATATGAACAATACATGGGAAAAACCATGAAATAAGTGCTCTGAACCCATGGGCTAAACTTCAAATTTTATAAGTCTGCGTTAATAACTATTGGCGATTCTGGTTTTTATTTCCTTCCCTTAGCGCTGTTTTGATGCCTCCTGACTGTCGACACCTCTGATCCTTCCGATCGTCGATCACACCTAGATCATTGACCTGGGCTAAGGATCCAACGTTTCAGGATCCATTGCCTTATTGCTCTCACTTTGCAATGATGTTCGGGTTTGATAACACCCGAAAGTTCCACCTATGTGATAAAGGATTTGGACCATTGGTCCTTCAGATCCAATGGTTCTAGGGAATTCTGGTAACTTAATCTTCTTCACCTTAATCCACCAGTTAATGGAATCTCGGCAATTAAATAGAGGATCTGCCACAATCTGTACAATACTCGTATAACAATATCTCATTAATCAATGGATCTCCACTGACCCTACAGTGGTCTATGGTCAAACACATACATGCAATTAGGATTTAAAACCCTTGGTGCACATATACGAAATAGAGTTGAAAATTCCATTAATGCGTATATGTCTATATATATATATATATATATATATATATATATATATATATATATATATATATAGATATATATATATATATATATATATATATATATATATATATATATATATATATACATACATACATACATACATACATACATGTATGTATGTATGTATGTATGTATATATAGATATAGATATATATATATATATATATATATATATATATATATATATATATATATATATATATATATATATGACACAGACATGTGCATAGTTCAACATAAACACACTATATTATATTAACGCAACACGATTACGATCCTAAGGAATTTTAGCCTTAGTGGTAGTTCTTCTATCTACTGCCTATCACACTCTCTATATCCCTCTTGAACACGCAGGTTCGTATATATAAGAAGTGTTGGATCGGATCACAGAAGGATCCGATCAATTTCTCCATGATTTCCCCATACAAAATCCCTAAAGTTCTCGGTACATGCATGCATATGGCAAAATATATAGTAATAAGTATCCTCGAGACTCTTATCCATCTTTCTCCATATTTAAATCTATTTTAAAACAAAATTTTCACTTTTTTTCACCTCTAGTCCACGTCCTCCTCTTCTCTCCACTTTTGGATTCCTCCCTTTGACTAAGGGTGCTAGATGCTCCTGCATCACAAGTCATTCCAAACTACGCTATCTGCAAGCAGATCCATCAAGCCTCTAGCCAGTCAACTAGAGTGTTTGACTAAGAAGTGAACCTGGGCCTCACTCCTCTAAAAAAATTCATAGAAGCTGCCAAGGATGCCTGCTTCCGCTAACTAATGAAACTAAGCAAACATGCTAGACATACACCTGTTGCATGTCACTCCACTTCAGTAATAAATTGCACAATTTTCTCAGCCAGTCACCCTATCAGCCGACTTGCTACTCGTCCTAAAAAATGCACAATTTTCATGGGCATTCTCCCATCTGCCTAACATCCCGCTCAGCCGAGGAACTACGCAAGGATGTCCAGCGGGCCAACCTCCCAACTCTACATAGTTTTAGCCAGCAGCTTCTCGTAGCCTGTTGCCAGCCTCCTAGAAGAATCTACGGAGTTTTCACTCCCAGTCTCCCTTTGCTGCCTACAATTTCTCCTTAAAACAATTGCGCAGATGTGCCCTCCAGCCGAGCCATATCTCGTATAATGTCACTATTTATTCAGATTTCCCATATGATCCTCTGATTGACTTCTGCGAAATTTTCATGGATAGTGCCTAGAGCTCGCATCGTAGCTTGAAATGTGCTCTGGGTAGTTTCAGAGCCTTGTCCTCTCGCTTGGTCACCTACATCAGAAAGCAAATAACAATGCATCATGGTAGACTAGGAGATTTCTTGATTTGATTTCATCTCGTCATGATTGATTGCATATATAGGTACATGGATGAGACATGGTGCAACGACAAATGGGTTGAACAGGGAGCGCATGCAAGGAGACTTTTTTGTGAACGAACGAACACATGGATCATGCCAAAGTACAAGCGAAGGAGAGACATGCACATGAAACATCAAGCAAACACCAAGACCATCGAAGACTCTACACACCTTGCCATGCAGAGGTGAAGCTATGATACACCGAGAACACATCCATCACTTAGCATCATTGCAGCACGACATGTACACCACTAGCAGCATGAACATACCAACTCTGTCATGTTGACTCATGTCATGAGTCATCTCAGCCACATCACTACGTGGGCCACACTGTTGTAATAAATGTAATGTAACATGAAAGTCCAAGAGACCCACATGTAAATCTGAAGAGTCATGTAAAGTTGAAGAGTCATGTAAGTCAAACAGTCATGAGGGTCAATTTCACCTTTGTCTATATATACCCCTCATTTGTACATGCAAAAGGCTTTTTCACCTTCGGTCCTCCCACATAGCCTTGAGAGTCTGTAATATTTTCTTTGAGGAGTGAGTAGTGCCTCCAACGCCTCGTTATCATGGTTAGTGATGTAATGGCGTAAGGATGTGTCTTGGAACTTTCACTTAATTTAGAAGCCTCTTAATAGGCCAACACATTTTCACACATGTATTGTATTCGTTTGTAAGACTATTCTTTGGATGCTTGTAATGCATGTTGCTTTAAAATGTATTAAGAGAGTTGAACTATTTTGATTGTTTTAGTACATATGCTATTGGAAATATGGTGTATCATTTTTTAATGTTGTCTTGCTCGTGTGGGCTATCCTGCTGGACACATGACAAATTTATTCTTGTAACTTGTTATAACATCTATCGCACTCATGTGAACTATTCTGTCGGGTGTTGTACATGCAATCTTTTCACCTTGTGTTTGTGACTGTCACATCTGTGTGGACTACTCCACGGAAGTTGCGCATGTCCTATTGTGTTGTATGTCTCTAGCAGAGTTGGGACCATTCCCTTTCCACCTGAGACTCACTTCCACCTTCTCCCTCTATAGTGAAAGAAATTTGACACAAGCGATACTAAGCACTCACTAGGCACGCGAATCTCGATGCTCAAAGAAAAAGTGAACCCCTCTCATGTGCTGACAAGCAAGAGCTAAGGCATATCTTTAAGATAATGGCAACCAGGCCATCGTACTCGATGGGACTCCTACACCAAAGAATGTGAGGTATAGTTGGGACTTCATACCAGGGAGATCCCCTGAATGTTGGCGGGTCCAGCACCATCAACACCTTTCAAAGGCCAATACTATGTTTGGCCCCCACAGGGCACTCATGTGAAGGTAACAAAAGAAATTCATGTACTAATTACATCTGATCTGGTCCTTGCTATATCTCGTCATGATACTATCTAGTTGTGACTAACCTTCTCTAATGCCACCTATACTATATCATAGTTGATGACGTACATGCTATCCTTAACGCTTTTTTTCATAAAAGAGAAACCTACAAAATAAATTAATGGATTTAAATTTATATAAGTCTTGGTCCCCCATTAGATTCAACTAGAGGTCGACCCTGACTTGGATACGAAGGTCAAGCATTCCTCCATTTCATTTCTATTTCACTCTCAATTTTACTAGAAGTCAACTACCTAACTTCGCCTTGATTACTAGAAGTCGACGAGTTGTTTTTTAATAAAAGTGAAACCTACAAAAAAACTTAGCAGAATTAAATGTATATAACTCTTAGTCCCCCATTTGATTCAACTAGAGGTCATCCCCGACATGGAGACGTAGGTCAGACATTCCTCCTTTTTGTTTTCTATTTCACTCCTGACTTTACTAGAAGCTGACTACCTGACTTTGCCTTGATTACTAGAAGTCAACTACCTGTTACAAAAAAATATTGCCGTCAACCACTAACGACAGGATTCAGGCATGGGTCATAGGAGGGGAGATGCCAGGTTCTTGTACAACATGGTGGCGTTGGTTCTAAAGTTTGATAACTAGAGGATGATGTGGCCTGATTGGGGTTTTTTAGAAGACTATTCTAAGTCGTTGGATCCATTAACCTATTCCTCCAATTGTGGAACCATTTGAACAAAGGGTTGTATGAGGGCATGCAACTTGAATGGATCACAATGTCCCAACATGCCCTTAGAACATTGGAAAAAGTTTAATGGTTGGGTTTCAATCCTAGTTGTTGCATTTTCTGAAAAAAATCCAAACCTGACTTGTAAAAATCATTATGTATATAGCCTGCAATCATTGTGGTCCACACTACCAGTTTTTTTTTGGGTACTCTATCAAAGAATTGTTTTTCTTCTTCCATGTATCCGCACTCATTATACGTGTCCACAAGAGCACTTGCAACTATTTTATATATTTCATGTCCAGTTTTGGCAATGTGGGCATGGACATGTTTTCATTGTTCCAAACCTACAAAATTTTCACAAACCCTAATAATTCTTACATAGTTATATTGGTTGGGTTTCATGCCTACCACTTGCATCTCACAAAATAATTCCATTGCTTCATGGCCACACCCATTATGCACATTACTATAGTTCATGAGACCACATATAAGTGAGGAATCCTTTCAAACACTTTCAAAGCAGTGTCCATGTTCCCACATTTTGTATACATGTCAACAAGGCTACTTGCCATAGGGATTTGATACCCCAAACCAAATTTTATAAGCTTGGCATGGACTTCCTCACCCAATTCTAGTGATAACAGGTTACCTCAATCGTTAAGAATATCAACAAAGGTGTATCAATTTGGTGTCATGCCTTCTAATTGCATATGGCAAAAGAGTTTAACAACCTCCTCGCTCTGCCCATTATGCACCTATGCTACAATCATGACACACCACACAAAAATATCCGAGTTAGGCATCCCATCAAATAGCTTGTGTGCATCCTCTATACTTGTACATTTGGCATATGTATCAATAAGAACACGAGTCCTTGATCAAATGTGATGAGTTGGAAAATATTTTCTTTGGAAAATCTAGAATGGAGAAAAGATACCGAACCCCAACCTCCCATTTGAATTTTTTCCTACTTCCTTACTTCTCTCTTGAGAATCATGCCATTATTAAATGGAAAAGAAGATTGAAGATAAGGGTGTGACATGATAATAAATTTTTGAAACAAAAAAATTCAAAGGAATAAGAATATTAATTGCATGTCATAGAACATTAATGGCGTGTCGTATAGGATGATGATCATCCTTGAAATCAGTAGCCAAGGATGTGGCTGCACACTCATGTCACCATTTATAAAAAGATCAAAAGCAATAGTTAACTTAGGAAATTTTGAAAAAACTGATAGTACAGACTAAAAAATTTGCAGGATAGACAATATAAATAGGTTGGAAAAGATCATAGATGTCACTACGCAAGAAGAGACATAATAATTCTAAAATCAAATCTTTGTTTTTATAACACAAGATCATAAAAAAAATATTCAAAACATATTTTTAATAAAATATGACAATCGTGTTGAGAGACACTCTACAATCAGGTACAAGGATAATGCTATCAAACAATATTACATATAAATATAAAATAATGTTTTTATTCTAAGTTAAAAGAAAAAAGTAATAACAAAAAAATTTAATAGTTTAATGTTAATCATAAATAAAATTTTCAATTTCCATTTTAATATTACTTGGAATTTATATAGAAAGATAAAATAATAAGAATAAAAAAAATAAAAAAATTACGTTTTAGTATGATGAACAAATATAATTCTTAACACCCCTAGTTATTATGAATATCTGTGTATTTACTTTTACTATTTAAAGACTTGAGAATCTATTAAAGAAAAACTAACTAAATTTCAGTGGAAAACACCCTAGATGAAATTCTTTTATTAGACAGTTAAACCTTTCCCTCCTTTGAGGTAAAAGATGATATCAAAAGGAAATATCCAAGTAAAGAAACCAAGAAGAGGAGAAGGAAGATAGAGGCATGAGGGAAACAGTGAACGGATTCAGAAACCAACACAAGATGTTGCTCCTAAGGTATTCTTGCACTGGACAATGAGCCAGTGAAAACATCAAGACTGATATAAGTGTTATGAGCTTCAAGTTGGACCTTGGGTGGTTTTTTTTGCTTATGAACTAACCTCATTGGGGTCACTAACAAATGTTTGTTTTGGTATAAGGAAGATCGAGGGGAGAAAATGATGTAATTCCCTTTCTTGTGATTGGGTGGAGTGGTCTTTCCTGTGAAATCCTAGTCGCCCTAACCCAATAGATAAGTACTTACACTGAGTACTAGTGGCTGTGCTAAATGTATTGTGAATAACTATGTTTATCTTTGAAGAGTAATGTATCTATGATTAGATGATGGTGAATATATCCAGCACGAATACTTCGTGGAATAAATAAAGGGTTTATGTGTGATTGTTGTATTTTGAGAATAGATAACAAAAAAAGGATTGTAGATAGTGTTTTAAGTTAGGAAATTGTGTTTACCAATTTGTATCTTCCTCTTAAAAGTAATAGTAAATTAATCATGGAATTCCCATTTAGTTGTAGTGTTAAAATATTGTGAATAACTGTGTTTCTCTTTGAAGAGTAATGTATGTATGATTAGATGATGGTGAATGTATCTGACACGAATACTATGGGGAATAAATAAAGGGTTTATGTGTGACTATTGTATTTTGAGAATAGATAAGAAAAAGGAATTGTAGATGGTGTTTTAAGATAGGGAATTGTATTGACCAATTTGTATCTTCCTCTTAAAAGAAATAGTAAATTAATGGTGGAATTCTTGTGAATGGGAACGAGCTCATATAATTGTCTAACTCTTCTTACAAATTAAAACGGTGTTGGTTAACTATTTATGTACACAAACAAACGATTCACACCCAAAACCAATAATAATCTCACATCAAGAAGCGAATGTCTAATTCGGGAAATGGACTCAGGTAAGGGTTTCCTTGAAAAACAAAAGGTAAGGGCTAGCGACCACAATCCAGGTTAGCACCCTGGAAAGGGCGGAATTACCCCGCTACCTGGGTGTTATCCTAGAATTGAAATTACTAGTTGATGAACATTACATCAAGAGTTAAATATCATCTCGGAACTGAACAGACCCTTTGTAATCAACACTTGTAAGCTAACATACAAGCATAGCAGAAACTAAAATATATACAAGAAACCCTGAAGAATTTCTAAGCTATGTTCCATTCATTCAAGACAATTCTTCTTTAAACAGGAAAACATACTCGGAATAGTTGACATTCATATATTTATAATTGTATACTTAGAAGAGGATTAAAATAACAGAGTATATATGTTCCCCATAGCTTCTAAATAGAAAGTCTCGGTAATAATATATTTAATAGTACAAAACTAGTAGCAAAAATTGTGCCCAAAGAAGACCTCTCAGAGGTTAAATTGAAACAACTGAACTCAAGTCAAATTCACATTTGTCATAAAAGCTTTAACTTAACTTTAACTTTAACTTGATAGACCAAAGTTTGGTCTCAGTGAACGTTAACCACTACCATCATCATCATCATCAATAACTCGTAAAGAGTGACTGAGACTATTCATATCTACAACTAATATCATTCTGGAATAAACACCCCAATAATCACATTCCCAAAAGTATTGGGAGAGCTTCCTCCTAGACAGGGATTTAACCATTATATTCATAACCTAAGAATCCCCCCAAACAAAGGATGTCACAAACGTTGTAAGTTTAGTGGACTCTCAGGTAAAACAAAGGGAAATTGTGCACATGGAAAAGCATAATTCTATTTTATACCCAAGTGCCAAAATAGCCCATCAATAACCTTAAAAGATTGTTAACAAGTTGAATGAGGGCACTACCTATGTGAGCCCCTACATGCAAAGAAATATAAGTTGAGTCAGAATAACCCACTAAATTATTGGACAAAACTCTTAAACTTGAAAGTTTGAACATGAATTAAACCCTTAAGTAACACTTGGCCAAATTAAGTTTGGGAACTATATGAAACCGAATAATTGTGTATTAGAAATAACCCTAACTAAATGACTATCAAGAAGCATGTCAAAATGTTAAAATCCAACCCTGCTTACCTAAGGAATACAAGAAGAAACCTTCAAATTAGAAGCCAAAGGAATGACACCGTGTTTGTAGAACATCCATCGAATAAAACCAAAGAATGTTGAGTCTGTGCCTAATTTTAAAGGAGAAACTGAACTTACAAGAGGCAGTGAAAAAACATGTCTAAGAAGGTCAAGTGGCAGAGCCTCCCAATAGGTTCATCATTGCAAATGACTCACAAACCTAAAAAATACAATGTAGTTCCTCATTAAACCCTAGTTGAACTCTAGGATCAAAACCCTACCAAATCAAAGGTTATGCCTCCTCTACATATTAAATCAAAATGCATTGAAACGGATCGAAAACTCATATAAGAGTTCTGCCTAGTCAGTACGCCATGGACGAGTGAATGATTAAACAATAGTCATAACACAACCTCCATTAAATTATCAAACCGGAAACTTATAAATTTATATATCCATGAATTAACAAATCATTTAGGCGCATGGTATTTATTACCTAAGTTATAACCTTTACAAATGCTATTCACACAAACTTTAACAAATAATTTCACTGCTTGATCTCAATGCCATGTAAGTGAGAACTTTATATAAGGTGGCACTAATAATGAATAGGTGAATTATATTTATTTATTTTTGGTCTTGATGAGTGTTACAAATTCTTCTGCTACTTAATATTGAGTGGATAGACGAAATGTAAAAACAATGTTATTTTTCATTAATGCATATGTAATATTTAAAATATAAAAATATATTAGTGTGAGATAAATAAAATATTTTAATGTTTTTATTAAATTATATAATTTTATAGAGAGAATTAAAGAATATATATATAATTTTTTTTAGTAATTTATTCTATACTTAATATGAAGTTGATATCTCCCAGATGCAGGTGATTAAAGGTGCTGGTATAGTGCAACAAATGTGGTTGGAGAGTGGCGTGGCCACATGGACACCCATGCTTCCACCCAGAAGCTCACCGCTGACATTAATGGCATTTTAATGCTTTGTGTGAGTTGAGGAAACCTCATTTTGGTGCATAAGGTGGCAAATTCAGATCGTCTTTCCCCTGTTCCGCCTCCTCTGAATTGCATTTTTCTCCGTGTTGCTACACCGCCGAACTCGTGCACGTCAACAGGAAGACAATGTCAAATCCTTTGCTGTATTGAGATGGTAGATGATGCCCACTTCTCGCAGAGTCTTCTTTGCTACTTTCGAATTGTTGCTTCAGTCTTGAATCCTAGATCTGAACCACAGATTATCTGTCATCTTGCTTCCACTGGCCATTCAATCCCTGACACTGCTCCTCCTCGCCCTCGTCAGCCCAATTTCGACCAGGCGAACATGCCTCATATGCTTCATAGGATGCGTTGCAGAAGAGGCAGCAGCAGAGGAAGAGCAATTCACCCCCCCTCACTGTTCCTCTCTGAATCAACCCCTTCGGACTCTTCCTTCCCCTCGAGGACGACTCATTTCTCGGGTTGTTATCCTGCCACTTGCAGCAGCAGGGGGCATGCTCAGACGACTTGTTCTCAAGTACTGAAGAGGCCCCCCAGCCTCCTACTACTTCTATCTTGACTCTACAACCCAGTCACTCTACCCATTTCCAGTTTCGTTGCATGTTGGATCACCCGTGCATTATTGCAACCATTTACATATCTTTTAGAGAGGAGCCTCAAAGCTCTCAAGTCTTAGCTCATAACATTCAGGATAGGACCAACACCAGTAGAAGAAAACCCCCTGGCAGAAACTCTGGGACACGCAGAAACCATGAAGAAGCTCCGGACCACTCAGGTGCAGCTCAGGGATGAAATATTCTAGGCGGCTTCAAGAATGTGGACACAATGACGAGAGATCAATAGGATGACGATAATGACATGGAAGGGTATAGGTGTCTGATTGTGGAAGAACCTCCTCCACTTAATGACACCTAGCTGGCCAAAGTTTTCTTCAGGTTTTGAGTTCTCGGCTACCAACCTTAGGGTTTTTTCTATTGTTTCTTTTATGAAAATGTTGTCAATTTTGATGTTTTGTTCAACAAACTCTTCCACTCTGGCGTTATAGGCTGTTACCCCTACGTGGGCAGCAAAAACTTCTAGTTTTAGACTGGTTTCCCCGGTGTGGGCAGTCATTTACAGTTATTGGTTGATAAACATGGCATAATCTGAGACTTGATCTGCAGAGGCCGGTGCCTCCTTGTACCATTTTTTGTTACATTAATAGAATTAGTCATATTTAGAAAAAAAATATGAAGTTGATATGTCACATTCAAAAAATATTAATTTAAAAAAGAAATTTAATATGGATTATAAATTAAATATTTCTATATGCTCGTTAAGTAAAAGATTGAGAAAGTTTGTATTCTATTAATAAGCACTTTTAAAAGTATAAGATAAACTTATAATTTATCCAATATTTAGTGACACGTCTCTTTCTTTTCTCTCTCTAGCTATATATATATATATATATATATATATATATATATATATATATATATATATAGATATATCTGTGTGTGTGTAGAAAGATGTGGTGTATATATATATATATATATGTATATATATATATGTATATATATATATGTATATATATATATATATATATAGATATATATATATATATATATCTGTGTGTGTAGAAAGATGTGGTGTACAATGTAGTATAAGGGATATATATGTTGTAGGGAAAAGTATCCGATTCGGATGACCCTATCCCACTCTAAGGGTGATAGTACCTCAGCAACAACTGTAAACAAAACTACTTAAGGTTTACTTCTTTATGAAAGCAAGAGAGAATGAAGAAATGCACTAACCGTTGCCTTGCGCTTAATATTTGCTCCAATCTCTTCTCTTTGCTGCTTGCTCCTAGCTCTTTGCTCTTTTGCTGGCCCAGCTACAATGAGATCCTGCAAAATAACAAAAAAGGAAACTACAAGAAGCATGCATCCATAACTGATTCAAGGATTAGCATAAATCAAATATACAATCATCACAATACATCATTGAAACAAATGCATATAGAAGAACCTCAATAGCTTTTATTAATGGAAGAAGTAAAGTTCTGAGAAGGTTACAACCATTGAAGGCCCCAATCCAGCAACACCTCCCAGCAGAAAGAATTTCTCCTCTTCACCTCCTTCAAGCAATCACCCAATAGTTCTATAGTGAAACCAACAGCATATCATTGCTTTGCACAAAATTCCAGCCTCCTGAGCTCATAGGAGAGAGCTCAATATATAGATGAATTGAGAAAGGATGAGTCAGCTTGCAACTGATGTGTAGCTGCCTTGTGTCCTCTCTCTCTTCAGTTGATCTTCAGTTCTTGAGTCCACTTGGAGAACTTTGCTTCCACTTGGAGAAACAGAGCCTCTGACTCATCACAAGGCGAAATCCCTGATCCAAGTGTCATTTTTGGAAGATTCCAGAGCAATGACTCAGTGTGCCACTTGTCCCATCTCGCTCAGCGCAGGTGGCCTTTGTTCTACCTGCTTTGCAACGCAGGTACACCTTGGAGGAGTTGAGTTTCAGCGCAGAAGCCTAGTGGAGCACCTGCTTTGATTTCAGGATTGCTTGTTTTTGAGTGTTTTCAGGTGGAGAACTGATCTGAGAGCTGTTGGTTTGCTGATCTTGTTCCTCTAGGGGTAGGAACATCATGTTTAGGGACTTTGGATCCCTTGGATTATTGACAATTCATGCCTGATGCTGCAAGGCACAAAATTGTCTATAACAGATGCCCCCTAAAGTATGAGGTCGTTTATCGGGTGAAATCCTTTATTAGGAGGATCCGAAGTTCATTCAATCTGCTGAGAAGTGTCCTGTAATGAGATACAATGCAATACATTATTTTTCATATTTTTTCATGATCTAGCTGAGGCGGGCATTCCCATGCTCAGCTTTATAAATTCATTTTGGTACATAGAACAGACGATCGTCTGATGGTAGACTGATAATTCTCTACTGAAATTATCATCCTTTGAGAAGGATGATCATCTGCTGCAATGATGTACACATCAAATGTCTTTATATCCTGAATATATATCGCAGCCCGGATGGATGAAACTAGATCCGGGGTCTTCAATCTCTTCCGATCTTCACTCGATGTACAAGTCGATCCATGTGAGAATTTCTTGAAGTCGAACATGGAAAGACATCGCTTGATTACCGGTCAATGATGTAAACCGTTAACAAGCGCGAGAGGAATCATCGATAAGGATGATGACCCTCAAGGTACAGCAGTACAATTCACATGGTGGGAATAAAGGACTTGGCGTCGACCACCATGCAAAATCCTCTGGTCGAAGGTCATTGATGTATACCTGTCGCCGGAAGTGAGAAACTTGCCATTGAGGCATGCAAGCTTCAAAGTACTGAAGGGGTTGATCCTAGATCAACTCCTTGGATAATGAGCTGATGTCGACAAGGAGCGATCCGTCAAAGGAGGGCCTTAATGAATCCCACATCATTGACACGGAACGGAGCTAGTGATTGTGATGAGGTGAAAACAAACTGTGATGTATGATTCAGGGTGGCGGTCATGAAATGGATGAAGGACAATGTATGGCAGTGGATGGGACACGGTTGACTCTTTGCAGAACAACATCTCTTGAACATATAATGACACTGATGTGATGGGTCGGTAGCATTACCCCAAATGTGGATGGTGTGGCGAGGACCATGGTGATGAGACAGGTGAATGAAACAACCCAACCCGATGTGATACGGAGGACAAAGTGTCATGTTCAAGAGCGACTTGCTACCATTAAAGCTGTGAGGTTCTCCCAATTTTTCCCCAGTCATTGCTGACCAGTACCTTTTTATTTTTGTCAAGCTTGAGGAGGATAACATATGCTTGTTCTATAACCTGCCCTTCGGGCAAGCCCATCGCTATGTTTTAACGAGACTAGCGATAGGGAAACTCGTTCTCATCTAAAGACAAGTTTGTCACTATTTAATGAATTTAACGAGTCTAACGACAAGGATAACTCGGTCCTTTTCATTTTTAGAGAGTCTGAAAAGATACATAAAGTCAACTCCAAAATTCCTTTTTCGTCATCTAATCCCTTAAGTCCGAAAAAGTATAAAACAATACAGAAGGGATGAATTTTCGATTGCTTTAACGAGCCGAACAAAACAAGCACTCGATCTTTTTGTGCAATAATCCCTCAGGTCCAAAAAGATTAAAATCTAGAGGAGGGATAGCTCTTCCGGTTGCTTTAACGAGCTGGAAGGCCAAAACTCGGCAAACTTTTCATATTTTACGAGTCAGTGAAAAGAGCTCAAAGAAGACTCGTCTTTTGAGGAACGAGTGATGAACAGGGCAGCAGCAGATTCCAGGTACAGGTTGGAATATTCCAATCACGGCAGTGTCACAAGGATGGGTTAGTGAAATCACTCTTCGTAGCTGTTCCTCAAAATGGGTAAACAAACATATGGAGATGAACGATTGGCCAAATGAACGGATGGAGGTGAGACCGCAAGAACACGACCAAGGGCTTTAATATGGCTGTCAAAGGTTACATTTACCAAGGTTATTTACCGGTTCATTTTTTCTGGGTGAGCTTGAACTCTAGGGGAAGATTGCTCACAACTTATGTTTATTTTTTAACGAGCATGAACTATGTGCTAAAACTGCTCTGATCTTGCATTTATTTTTTAACGAGCATGAACTGTGTGCTAAAACTGCTCGAAGATAAGTTTGCATGCCCCCAACATAATAATGCAAATCGAGGTGTATGCCCCCCAAGCTTCATTGCATCCAACTCGGTGGTTGGAATGAAGGTTTACCTCTGGGATTTGTTTCATTTTTTAATGAGGTTGACACAAGATAGGAACTGTCCTCGAGAATGATCCATGCCGACAAAATATTTAGGAATCTTCCGAATCCAACCAGAAGATTGGATTAGATTTCATTTTGTAGGTTTCCACCGTGGCCACTCCCACCAGATTACTTGGAGGCGGTAGGGCGAAAGTACCCATTAAGGCAGGGTCTTTTAGGAGACCTACTCCGATATTTTGGAGCAAATGATTCCTTCCATGGATCATTGGAATGCTTCCTGTAACTTGTGAACTATTGTGGAGAAAAGTTTGTTGGTCGACGATTGTAATTCCTCCTTGGAAGGGGAATGCAATCTTCCTGAAGTAGGTCGACACAACTGCGGCCATGGCATAGATCCATGGTCTTCCAAGTAGGATGTTGTAATCGAGGTTTCCATCAATTACTTCAACATCAATTCCTACTGTTTTTCCCCCCAGTTCAACTTGCAAGTTACTTAAAATCCCGTATGGAGTGTATGATCGTCCATCAAATGCTTTTAACGTCGTTGACGATTTCGACAAGGGTGGTGAGCCTAAATCTTTCCAGCAACTCATCGACATAAGACATGTAGATGCCCCTTCATCAATAATTGTTCGATGAACAGTTTTGTTGAGGGCTTTCACTTGAATAAGGAAAGCTAGTTGAGCTGGTAATTGCGGGTCATATCCTTTATGATCAAAGGCCACAAGATTGGAATCCATTGGGCCAATCCCACCTATTGCTGATAATAAAGCTTGCTCTTGGGAGGGGTAATTTTGTGGTACCTCAAGTGTCGACATAGTGGATGGCGATTGGGCCAGGTCCTTTACTATATTATAATTCTGTGCTTCTTTGGCACGAGGATTAAATGTCGATTTGTGTACTACTCCCTTTGGCGACTTTATCATTGGCTCAGGAACGATGGGTGGCACAACTTCGGTCAAAGTTGTTGTTGAACTACTAGGTCGTTCATTAACCTTGTTGTTCGACAGCTTTGGATTCCCGTAATCTTTATTCCTTGTCAAAGCATTATTCTGTTGCTTTGAGGTAGACAACATAAGCACTTGGGATCCGGAAGCATTTTGATTAGCAACCAGATTTTGACCTGGATTAGGAAACGGATCAGTCAATACTGCTGGGGTTTTTGAACTCTTAAAGAGTTTCTTAACTTCAGCTATATGTGGACAATATTTCGTCCAATGATCCTCATCGCATATATGACACCCTGCCGGGGGTTTCCTTTTTCTTCCTGTCTTTTTCTTCTTGCCCCCTGGTTGCTTCAGTTGTTTGCCCTTGTCGGTCGACATGGCATTTACTTCTGAGGCAAGAAGTTTTTCATTTGCATTTTGACTGTAAATTTTGTGCTTGCCAATCACGTCATCGCCGGCGTGAGAGTCATTGTTTGATTTAGGAGGAGGAGGAATTGAGAATTCCGGTCTAGGGGCGTCAGGTATTTTGTCGTAGAGCGTGCCGGACTGAGTATAGACCAAGTCCAGATATTGCGCACGAGCGATAACCTGCTCTTCCGTTACGACCCCCCCCTTTGCCACATCTTCCGTGATGGCAGGAAGTAATGACTTGATAAACCATTCAGCTAATAGCTGATCGGGAACGTACGTTTTTACCATCCTACGACGACGTCGCCACTCATGTATATGATCAGATATGTGGGTGGCAGTCGTCTGTTTGAAGTTGGTGAGGAGTTCTGTTCCCGTTTCATACCTTATCGGTAATTGAAAATGGGTTAAAAAGGTTGTGGCTAAGGTACTGAAGTTGTCGAACGAAGCTCTAGGCAATTCAATGTACCATTTTGCCGCTGGACCCGTTAACGTCCTCTGAAAGAGGCGAAGTCTTATCGAATCATCATTCAAGGTGTTCGATGAACACCATAGATGGAATGTCATCACATGATTCGACGGGTCTTCACCCGGATTTCCATTAAATTTAGGAATATCTGACGGAAGTTTATGTGGAATCGCTGGCCACCAAGGGGCATAAGCAATTGGATCATTCGTCAGCCGGTTTAGATCTGGTAATTCTAGAGTTGCTACAAAGGGAAACTGTTGATTCAGGTTAGGCGAAGCATATCCAGGATAAGATGGGATTGCCTGAGCAATGGGTCTTTGCAGACCAGCATAATGCTGGCAACTTTGACAAGGTTGATGGGCATAACCATTATAGTATGGTTGCCCATTACTTACAAAGACTTGTTGCTCAGGTCCTTGATATGATTGCTGGAATGGCGGTTGTTGACCAATACTGGATGATTGACCAGGATGAGGAGTCACAGTAGTTGTTTGAGCCTGAGTCGCTCCAGATAAGGAGGCACTACCCTGAGATTGCGATTGAGTCATTGAGACAAGTAGTTGTTGTATTGCAACCTGAGATTGGGGTTGACATACAACAGGTGGAGCTTGTACTTGCGACACATTCACTATAGCAGGTATGGTGGGAATATTCGACACAAGGTGTACTGGTTGCATCGAATATACAACTCCTGGTTGTTGAGGCAGTATTGGTACCCAACCGCTGGATGTAATTCCAGTTTGACCTGAACTTTGTTGTGAACTCATTTATGGGTATCCTCCCGGAGGAGGTAATGAAAGGGCATACTGCCCCCCATACGGTATCAATTCGGAACTCAAGGGGATTGATTGCCCAGATTGACCTCCAAATGGATCAATTTGGCGAGTTTCAACATAAGAAATACCAGATGATAATCCGGATGAAGAAATAGGAACTAACCATGTCGTTGTCCCTGATTGGACTCCAGCTTGTTGTTGACAATTTGCCGGGATAGATGGTATACCAGCGAACATCGTTGGAGTAGCAGCAGGAGGCTCTGCTGCTGCTGTGTCGGACGACACAGTCCTAGATGTCGATGGTTGTTCAGACATATCTAGTCTATCCAAAAGATTTCTTAGCGATTCTACAGGAACTTCCACTTGTGGTGGACTAACTTCGAAGATCAACAAGGGAAAGGTGATGATTATTCCGCTTAAAATAAATTTTATAACGACGCTTTAGACACAACTTGCTTTTTCAGTTTTAAAGAGTCGAGAAAAAGCTAAAGATGACTCTAGTCTCCTTCGATGTTTTAACGAGCCCGAAGTGACAAATGCTCGGATGGACTTTTTTCAGTTATAGAGTTTGAAAAAGGCCAAAAGAAACTGCTCTGGAGATCTAGGCAGAGGGTGTGCCAAACCTTTCGCAAAACCACAGAATACGTTTTACGGTACGGGTGGTCAATCTTCGTGAATGCTGTGTTCACTATTTTGCGATCAGTAGGGCAGCCGACACGGCTTCCTATGGATAAAGGCTTTGTTCCTATAGGGGTCTCCCAATATATATGCGACGGTACATGGGAGCACAAGTCCGTATTAGTGCCACCGACTCTCAGGAGGAATCACCCACCTTCGTAGAGATCGACAGTCACTACGTTTAACGACGCCGGAACACGTCTCTACCTAGACCTCTATGTGTTTGCGTTATGTTACAAAGCGTTGTTATGTAAATTGAATTTATTTTAATGTTGATCTTGCTTAGCAGTTTGCCTTTAAGGATCACCACGAGATGTATGTAACAAATTCCTGAATGCAGTCTAAGATGAGAAGCAAACTTTTCAATCTTTCAACTTTGAAAATCTTAACTACTGAGGAGAAGAAAGGCAAATCTTTTCACACAGATCATAGAGCACACACTAATGCAAAATTTCCTAAATCAGCATGCAAACAGTCAAATGCAAAATGCACAATGCATGTATTTTCTTTTCCCTTTCTTAATGTTGATGTATTACAAAAAGAAAGTTGTTATATAACTTTGATTTCGATTTAAAGCGAAAGTAAACAAGCTAGTCCAAAATCAAAAGACACCTTAAGATTTACTTGTTTAAACACTGGAAATACGTGAAATCAAAGCATAATGACGAAAGTAAAAAGACTAATCAGCTATGGATAGCAAACAAGCTAACTCTTTAGACCAGCAAAATGCCTAACACAGGTTCAGATCTAAGAGGCCAAAGCAAAACTAGTTCACTTTCGTTATGGGAAATTGTAAATGAGGTAAGAAATACAAAAGAACAAGTACAATTCCGTTATATAACAGAGGCGGAATGATGGCAAGTAAGGTTGGTTTCAGAACAGGTACAAGACTGGTAACTGGCTGTAAAATCTATAGTGAAAACAGGCAAGAAAAAGGGAGGAAACCCCAAATGCACAAGGCAAAATTGGGCCAACGCAGGTGCTGCACAGCCAGTCTGGCTCTCAGCGCAGGTAGCCCCTTCGGGACCTGCGTTGCAAAGCAGGTAGCCTGTGTACTACCTGCTTTGGAAAACGAAAGTTGCGTTTTCACAGTTTCCGGGTCACAATTTTCTCAAAAATTCACAGTTTTTGCTCAAATCAGAAGCTATCAGTCAAGTACACACTAAGGGATGACAAGGAGGATGAAAAGCTATCACTAAGAGCTTATAAGGATCCTTGTAGATCAGCTCTTCAAATCATGAACATGCTCAGAAATGAGCTAGAGTAGCTGCCCTCTACTTCGCTTTTGATATAGTCAAAAGCTTTTCGATTTGGTACTCTTTTGTTCAGGAAATGAATAGCAAAATACTACAAACAATCAAACAGATACGATCCCCAGCGGAGTCGCCAGTTTGTTGTAGGGAAAAGTATCAGATTCGGATGACCCTATCCCACTCTAAGGGTGATAGTACCTCAGCAACAACTGTAAACAAAACTACTTAAGGTTTACTTCTTTATGAAAGCAAGAGAGAATGAAGAAATGCACTAACCGTTGCCTTGCGCTTAATATTTGCTCCCATCTCTTCTCTTTGCTGCTTTCTCCTAGCTCTTTGCTCTTTTGCTGGCCCAGCTACAATGAGATCCTGCAAAATAACAAAGAAGGAAACTACAAGAAGCATGCATCCATAACTGATTCAAGGATTAGCATAAATCAAATATACAATCATCACAATACATCATTGAAACAAATGCATATAGAAGAACCTCAATAGCTTTTATTAATGGAAGAAGTAAAGTTCTGAGAAGGTTACAACAATTGAAGGCCCCAATCCAGCAACACCTCCCAGCAGAAAGAATTTCTCCTCTTCACCTCCTTCAAGCAATCACCCAATAGTTCTATAGTGAAACCAACAGCATATCATTGCTTTGCACAAAATTCCAGCCTCCTGAGCTCATAGGAGAGAGCTCAATATATAGATGAATTGAGAAAGGATGAGTCAGCTTGCAACTGATGTGTAGCTGCCTTGTGTCCTCTCTCTCTTCAGTTGATCTTCAGTTCTTGAGTCCACTTGGAGAACTTTGCTTCCACTTGGAGAAACAGAGCCTCTGACTCATCACAAGGCGAAATCCCTGATCCAAGTGTCATTTTTGGAAGATTCCAGAGCAATGACTCAGTGTGCCACTTGTCCCATCTCGCTCAGCGCAGGTGGCCTTTGTTCTACCTGCTTTGCAACGCAGGTACACCTTGGAGGAGTTGAGTTTCAGCGCAGAAGCCTAGTGGAGCACCTGCTTTGATTTCAGGATTGCTTGTTTTTGAGTGTTTTCAGGTGGAGAACTGATCTGAGAGCTGTTGGTTTGCTGACCTTGTTCCTCTAGGGGTAGGAACATCATGTTTAGGGACTTTGGATCCCTTGGATTATTAACAATTCATGCCTGATGCTGCAAGGCACAAAATTGTCTATAACAATATAGTCAGGTAACATTACATTTAAAAATAATAAAATAATATTTACATTAACAAATTAAAAATAATAATGAAGAAAAAAATCAATTGAAACCATAAACAAAATCTTCCATTTCCACCTTAATTTTGCATCAGCTTTATATAAAAATATAGAAATTAAAAATTAAAAAATAAAAAATTTACTTTTTAGTACTTATGTAATTCCTTTGCTAGACAATAAGAAGCTAATATGTAGAAATAATGTTATGATATATGTAATTCAATCTGTGTTCAATTGACATGTAATAATTAAAAAAAATAAAAATAAAAATTATCATCATCCATAAATAAAATGTTTCAATGTCCAAATTAAATAACATAATTTTATATGAACTTTATATAGAGAAAAATAAACTAGTTTAAATTTAAAAGAATATCAAATTTATTGTGGATTCTAAATAAAACATGGTTATAAATCAAATATATCAATATTCTTGTCAAGCGAGAGTTCTTATTCCATTAATAAGGTATTTTTATGACATGAAAGAAATTTGTAATTACTTTAATATTTAATTTGGAGTTGATATATAATATTTAAAAAAAAGGTATATCCAAATTAGTTGAATGATTATATATATATATATATATATATATATATATATATATATATATATATATATATATATATATCTATACATATCCAAATTAATTGAATGATCCTATATATATATATATATATATGCACAACAATAGATAGAGAGAAGTGTAATATTTTTAAAAATATTAATAACAAAAATAATTCACTACATATATATTTCCATTTCCAAATATAAGAGCCATCTATTAACATTTTAATGTGGAGAATATATAAAAACTAAAATATTTCAATGTAATATATAAAAACTAGACATATATAATATATGCAATATATATATACAATATTTAATTAGTGTGTTTTTGGTAACGATCATATATCCATATTAACTCCAAATTTTTGAAGAGGAACCAAATCTATAGAGATTGAAATCTTTCCTCAAATTACATTTTGAGATATTTCATTCCACATGACACTTAAAGAGTAGTAGAAATTAAGATGGATGGTTCTCATAATAATTTAAATCAAGTTTCATATTAACTCTAAGAAAATGTAAAATCGATGATATGAAGGAAAATAGTTAATTTAAAAAAGAAATATTGAATCTTAAATTTCTTAAAATATATAAATATAATTACAAACAAACATTATTTAATTTAGAATGATCTCCTTTTAATGTCATATTAATAATTGAAGATTGAATTTTATCTTATTTTTAGGAAGATATAGAGTTAATCATGGAGGAATATTGAGTTGATCCAAAAGTAGTTTATAACCTACAACTTCAAGATTAAAGGTAATACTCTGTGATTGAAGCTAACCTTTCTCCCTTTGAAAGTATGGCTATGTTCAACTATTTCATGTATAGGAAGAAGCTTTATACCATGGAAACAAAGAGGCTCCCTAAATTTTCTTCAAACTCTAGCAAAAACCCCAACCTCCCACTCAAGTGAGGTTGACAAGGATGCCCTAATTTGACTCAACTATTGGTGGATAAAGGAAGAGATAAACTTGGAGAATAAATATAATATTAAAAATACTATTACTTCCAAATTTAAGCACAAATTATGAGATGAAAAGAAGTTAGAGGGGAAAAGGAAGCTAAGGTATTAAAAGGAGGTGATCAACTCCACTCTGGTTAACTAGAATTATCTCTTTGTCATCACCAGTGCTAAGAAGAAAATGAAATAAATAAGAACTATCTCCCACAGCTTCTATGTGCAACGAGGTGTTGGTATATTCTTATAACAGCTTGGGATGAAAGAATCTATAACTATGAGATACTGAGAGGATTGAAGATGAAAAACACTTTCTATCGGATTTCTTGGCTCTTACTCACATATGTTCTCATCTCCAAAACATTTATTACACTACCAACCTTCTTGACTTGTTCAGTTAGCAAAATTGTAGTGATCTAGGAAAGCTCATTTCCCTTCTCTCTGAATATAGAAATAATATATTAATAAATCTTAATTAATCTCTTACTCTTTTAAGGTTGAATAAAGTTGTAATGATCTAGGAAAGCTTATTTCCCTTCTCTCTGAATATAGAAATAGTATATTAATAAATCTTAATTAATCTCTTACCTTTTTAGTTTCTGCTGCAATTTATATAGTTTCTTGAGAAGCCCCTCATATATGTATCTTGTGGGAAGTGGCTATCTTTTGCCAATATGCCATTCTTGGAAAAGAAAGTTAAGGAACTCGGTAGACTAATATTGTCAAATGGGGAATGGAGATAGTGTTGCACACAGAGATGGTGGTCATTCTCAGCTAGAATTTGCTCAACATGAAACACACAAATTCAAGTGCACTAAAATCACAGAGGAGCAGTGTCAGGTTTTTAGTTTTCTTCATCTATATTCTAAACTTTTCCTTAGTGATGGAAGTGATGGTATCAATGTTATTAAAGAATTTTGGTCTCATTCCATTCAAGTTCTACGTTCCCTCTTTTGGCTCATTAATTCTACATGGAATTTTCTACACGGTGGTCTAAGTTGGTTCTTAAGCCTTTGCACAATCTTCTTACCATCTTGGCCTCTCTTGTTGGGTTCTTGAATTCTTGGTTTATCATTGGGTTTTCTACTCAGGTTCTTCTCTCTTTTTTCATCCCCCCTTTATACTCACTCCCATTCTGCCCTAACTCCTCCAACTCTCTATGTCTACCTATGTGTTTCTTTTCTTCCTTGTGTTTCATTGTTTGGGGTATTTTACACTTCTTTCTCTCACCTCATGGCTAGGAATCACATTTTAATGTCCCTTCTATTAAAAAATGGCCTTTTATTCCTGACCATTGTACTCAAACTTATTTTTACAAAAGATTGACAATAAGTGTTGTTATGACCAAAGGTATTGCACGAATAACCAAAGCCATGCAAATAATTTGTATAGCTAGAGACCTTTACCTTTGATTTATGCAATATTGAGGAAGAAAAAATCTTGATGAACCCTCTTTGCTTCTTTTCTTTTGTTATTTCCCTTAGTTCTCTCATCTGATTGTAGCTGCCTCCAAATTAGATCTATTATTTTCTAACTTGTTTCTTGCAAAATTTCCCTCAGCTTCTATTCCTTCACATTGTTTATCTATCTCCTTCAACTGATTTTGCACTCCATCAATTCTCCTTGCCTCCTCCAGTTGTGTTTTCCAATAAGATATTTCTTCCTTAAATTTTTTCTCCATCTCTTCAAGTATTTGAAGGAGCTTTTTCATTTTTTTTTATTTTTTTATTTTTCTAATAAGAGATTTTCTATTTTGATCAATGATGAGATAAACTTAGCTTGATCCTTAAATAATATCTCCTTTTGATAATCCACTACTTTGATACTACGAGAAAATATCTCATCTAATTGATCACTTTCCTTCCAAGGGTCCTTTTTCTTCTTCTTCATTCACTTCTCCTTTTCTCCTTCATACAAATTTTTATCGTGTCCCAAATCTCTTTTGCAATCTTTATATCCACCACTTTTTGAGGCCTAGATTATGAAGGTTGTCATAGATTCCACCCGTAGCATGTCCATCCCATTGCTAAGTTCGTTTTGAAAGAATTTCATTTCCTTAACAATTTATCATTGATTTCCAAACTTTATATCCAAGAACATATATTTCTGATTTCACCTTCTCTCTCCATTCTTTAAAATTTGTGGCATTGAGTAGTGAGTAGTTTTATAACCCACGATTCACCTCAATCTACATTCGAACAATTAAGTTGCAACGAGGGGAAATTGATATGAAACCAATTGTTGGAATTAGATCACTCCTCGGGGGGTGTGAATCAAGATTTATGTCACTTACACAATTTTTAAACATTTTTCAAACATGTTACACTATCAGCACAGAACAAATACTTATAGGATCAGAACATATAAATTCAGTATGTAAATCAACGCACAAGCATCATGATGATCAAACACATGAGACACAAATATATCATGTGGAAACCCTCAAGGGGAAGAAAACCACCCTACTATTTCTATGTTGGTTTTATTTCTTTATTATCAATGATATTTTTTTTTTTACAAATGTTAGCTTCAACTAGGTAGGAGCCATTACTCCACTCCAATAGTTCATTGGCCACTCTTAGCTAGGAAGCCACAACTCCCTATCAACTTTCTGCTAGCCACTACTCCTATATTGGAAAACCACCACTTGTTGGAGGCCACAACATCCTCAAACTCTATTGGTCATGATTTCATTGATTTTTAGACTTGTCTCCTGAGCAAGCACATGAACTCTGCAACACATGAACAAACCCATCTCTACAACACAATTTCATCCTCTTTAACTATTGATCACTGCTATCAATCTACACACAACTTCATTGTGCATTGTAGCTCAAACTTGATCTCCCAAAATTGTAGAGCATATTTATGCTAACTTCTCCCTCATCAAGATATACTAAATCAACACATTAATACTATGTATTTACCTTTATGGCATACCAAATAGGACCAAAACACCAAATCCAATAAATTAATGCATTTATTCCTTACTTTTGGTGATTATCGAATATGACCAAAATAAAACAATTATTGCATTTACTCCTTACTTTTGGTTATCAAATGAATGATTAATTGTATTCCATTACTTTTGATGACCAAACCATAATCTCTCTAAACATTGACATCAATTCAAACCACAACACAATTGCCAACACTCAAAACAAATTTCAAAATAAATTAAAGGACAAAATAGACTATGCATAGGGGACTGGTTTGAGGAGACCTTAAAAAAATATCTTCCAAACAACCCAAAAGGCCATTTATAACCTACTTCCTCAACTTGGCCTAGCAAATTTGTGTTTTCTACTAATGCAAAATTTATTGAGGATAAAAATACCATTAACCTCAATTTTTCCTCTCAAAATGTAAATGTTTTATGCAACTTTCATGATTCTCCACTTCTCCTCACCTTTTTGGTGTGAAATTTTTAATGGAGCCTAGCACATCAGTACATCTCAGAAAGGGGATGGGGACTGATCTTCCTCTCCTCAAGTCATATACATTCTTTTATAAATAGAATTAGCAAAGTTATGATGGCACTAAAATTAGTTCTCACTTTAGCACTTGGCAAAAAGGTTACACATAAATTTTAAGTAACTCGTCTTAATTATTCAATGAATAAAAAATGCTATACTTTGAGGAATTACTTACTTCAAACGTTACCTTTACATATCAAAAAAAATTACAATCTACTTTCTCTCACATTTCTTAGAAACAATATCAACAAGAAAAAAAAACTGTGAAATTAAAAAATTGTCCAAATATAAATCTTAATTTTAATTTTAATTTTAATTTTATTTTACTTTTAATCTCATAATATTATTTTTATCCTAAATCCTAAATCTCACTTCTTCACTATTTCACGTTTTCTTGAACAATGAATTAGAATGAAAATAATATAATACTTACACCTTGATCTTGAACAATGAATTAGAATGAAAATAATATAATACGTTCACCTTGAAGAAGTTGTACTTATCTTTGATCTCATATAAAACCATAAATGTTTATTACGAGGGTATGACTATCCTACACTTGTTTATAAGGGAGTGAAGGTCCTTCCAAACATAATCACTGACATAATGATATTTTTTTGGGAAAAAAATAATTTCAGTTTGTACAAATCATTATAAAGTAGTTTGGAATACATAATTGGTATCTACACTTCTTCTTTCCTTCCTTATTTTTTTTAATCTTCAACAAAATCACATTATCCTTTCGGAGCGGTCTTTTCGATTATGATCGTTGAACAAAACCAAAAGAAAAAAATGGCAGTGAATTGCGTTTATCCATTAATACAAAATAATATTGATTATTTTTAACTGCTACAGATACCTCAAGAAAGGTAAATGGTCTCTACACTTATGGCAGACTGTGTGCAGAAATAGATATCAGTAAAGGACTGCTAGATCAGATTAATCTCAAGTTTGGAGATTTCCACTAGACTCAACCATTGGATTACGAGAACACAGCCTTCCGCTGCCGCCATTGTCATCAAACGGGGCACCTCTAGAGCACTTGCTCCCAGTGCACCGATAAAAAGAAGAATCTGAATTGCAAGCCCAAATCCAAGAGATGGAATCCTTTTGAGCCTCCCCGTCCTTTGGACAATTTAGATTTCTCTAGTTTGGAGGAGGAGGAATCTGAAGCAGATGTGCAGAATGATGAGGAAATTGAAGCTGATATGCAGAATGATGAGATTCCGATGGATGCTCCCTCGGTCGGTCCGGCGGCTCCCTCTAACCCTCAAATTTCCCAGAAACGTTCTCATTTATCTTCGTCCTCATACCCTGATAAGGATACTCAGCCGCAAGTGCAGAATAATCTACAACTTGTTATGGCTCAGCCAAACTCCATTGGGTGGGTCAAAGTGAGCAAGAAAAAAGGCAAAAAAAGCCATATTGCAGGAACTAACCCCTCGGGGTAGCTTTCTCTACTCAGTGCTATCCTTTTGTATTCTTGTGATTTCTATGGTCCTTTCCTTGACTGTCTCTAAGGAGCAAGGTTGATAGCCTATCACCTCCGGCTCCCATGCTTCTTTGGTTGGCTTGTATGTAAGCTTGATTGTACTATACTTTTTTTCTCTTAATAGAATTAGTCTTTATTCAAAAAAAGAAAAAAAAAACATTAAAAGTATAAATTTCCAATTTAAAAAAAAAAATGTAGTTACCATCTAAATTTTTTTTATAAAAAATTTAATACTCAAACAGAAATTTCTACATTACTCAAAACATTAAAAACATAATATTCGATATTGAAAAAATGAGGTTACGATGTAATTTAGTATGGATTTTTGTTAAACAAAAATTAAATATTTAAACATCAAAAATAGTAATTTCTATATTAAAAAGGTATAATAAATAGTAAATTGCATATTAAAAAAATTACAGTGGTAAAAAAACAATAAATTTTATATTAAAATATTGTAGAAAATAGTAAATTTATACTTGTTAAAAATAATAATTTCTTATAACAAAGAATTATAAATTTTTATTTATAAATATTTATAAAATATACAATCTCTATTTTTTTCTATTTGAATTTCATACTTCTCTTCTTTCCCATAGTAAAGAAATCGAAACCATGAATTAAAATTTGGGTGTGCTTCTATCTACACTCTAAACAAGTCTTTGAAAAATCTAAAAGAAGACATTTAGGTTTTTTTAGTTATTAATTAATAATGTTATCATTTTTAAACCTTATATTAAAATTTAGGATTTGACTTACTGATCTTTTTAAATATATTGTAAATATAGATTTATTTTTTTATTCTAAAAATGATTTAATTTTAAAAGATCTATATTTTCGAATTTTTCGGTATTGTATTTTAGGTAGTTGAATTTTTTCTGTAACGAATACAATTCGAATTCGAATTTGGTAACTATGGTGTGTATATATAAACATTTCTCCATGAGAATGCCTAAAGGTCCTCTCAATTAAGTTCATAATTGATATAATTGATAAAATTGTTTTGCAGACCGAACATCAAACTGCTCAGGAGTTGGATCTGCTTGCTATGACCCTCGCTTCATAGGAGGAGATTGTTGAAATGATAACTTCAACTGCAGCACTATTTTCCTTTGCGATGCGATCTTATCGCATATCGCATATCGCATACACACCCTGTTACCCTTCACTACGTCCTATGATTTCTGCGATTGAGATGTTGCGATGCGATCCGATCGCAAATCGCAGATCACCCCATATGTTTGTGCTCCATTTTTCTTCTTCTACCAAATGTGATTTAGCGATGCGATCAAATAGCAAATCGCAAATCGCATAATTCAATGGTTGAAGTACAGGCCTGCAACATGAAATTGATGTGGAGCAAAAGTTTCATTTTGACCGCCAATTTTGTCAGTAAAATAGTAAATGTCAGTAAAACGAGTTGGTAAACGTTGGTAAGATTTTAATTTTATTGCTTTTTTTATTATTCACGGGAGTATGATATAGTTAAAAATGTATTGTTATGTTTTTTTTGTGTAGAGTGAAGAATGCAGCACATGCATATAAAAAGAAATTAAAAAATTACACCTTCCGGAGAAATAATCCGCCTCTCTTTGCACCTTCCGGAGAAATTTTTAGTTTTAGTAAGTTAAAATATGGTCTGCATGATTACATTTTTTATAAATATTATAGATCATCCATTAGTTTTTTTTTTTTTTTTAAATCAATGGCTATAAATGTAGTTTCCAGGATTGCCATAACTCTTCACGTAATTCTTTCAAGTGTGCTAGCTCAATGGAAGAGTGCCTAGCTTACCAGCACGGTGTTGGTGGTTTGATTCCATTGTGTGCTAACATGAATTAATCAATGATTTTGTAGTTTATTTTAAATTAAATGTTTTTTATATCGATTTATTTCAATGGTGAGATATTTTTGGATTCATTGTTTTATATTATTTCTAGAGAGACAAAAGTGATGTCTAAATAAATATTTTATTGTCTCTAGAGAGACAATAGCTAGTATTAAAGACATATTGTCTCTAATCCGAGTGTTCTCTCTAGAGAGACAAAAATTAAGTTGTCTCAAGAGAGACAAAAATGAAATTGTCTCCTAAGAAACAATAATTCTTTTGTTATATATTGTCTTTATAGAGACAATTTTTTACGACAATAATCTTTAAGACAATATTTTTTAAGACAATCAATAATTTTTAAGACAATAATCATTAAGATAATCATTTCTGAGACACCCGCTTAAAGGAAATATTGAAGACAATACACAAGTTTTTTGTTGTTTCAAGTTAAGACAATCTACCCAAAACAATGTAGTAGTGTTAGGGCCATAATTTAAGCAAGTATTTACATAACAAATAGGTAAGAATAAGATGTAAATAATTGTTGATCATTGATGATGATTACTAAGTCCAATATGGTCTATCCGACTTTAAGAAAGTAAGACATTAATTGATATTATTTAACATTTTATTTCTATGATAGAAGTGTTTTTAGATCACCAGGTGTTACTTTCTACAATTATTTATAGGTGTAGTCTAATTTATAGATGAAATAGCATTTGTCACCAGAATTCACCAAAATTCTGGAAATACAATTTTAAGATATTTTATTGTTTAAAATACATTTTTGAATGCATAAATGAATTCAACACCCTCGAAAACCCCTAGAGCACTCAAATTATGCATAGTAAACAATTTAAACTGGAGATTTTAAAAATATCTATCCGATTTTGATTAAAATTAACCAGAAAAATGGTCAGACTACACATTTTTTATGTTTTCTTCAACACTTACGTACGATTAAAAATAAATGTGTACACCTACTAGTGGTTACTACTCAACAAAATTTATGTAAGTCATTGGGGTTAAGAAAACAACTAATTTATCTATTTCACATCTCAATTCATTAGTTGTTGGGTAAGAAAGACTATATGATTCTATTTGTCTATTGACCACTATTAATTTAACATTCACAAATGTAAATTATAATTGTTTATGCAATTTTATTCAAATAAGAGTTTCTAGATTTAATGGCCCACCAAAAACAGTTAGTATTTTTTATTTTTTATTAGTAACCACTTAATTTATATTACTATTCCAACAACAACAACAAGAGTAATAATAATAATAATAATAATAATAATATCACCTACTCACTAAATAAGTTATATGAAAACATATAATTTTGTAGCTTCAATGAAATAATGTATATAAGGTGGAAAAAAGAAAAACATATTGGTCAAGTAGATTATATGTTGTTCGATTCACTCGATCAATAATTCCATCATGCTTCATACTTAGCAGATTGAAAGAGGAGGAAATGAGCATGAACGTAAGTGCTGACCTTAGGTCAAATTATCTATTTCTCGATAGACACTCTCTTTTGTGGTGTCACAGTCACTGGTGAAGGAAGAAGTTATCCCTCACCAATACACAATGGCTGATTAGTTACTAAAAAAATGACTAAAATTTGCATATAAATGACTATTTTTCAGTCGATGACGAGTAGTAGCTAATTTATAGTATCTTATAACACGACCAACTTTTAGTCATTTTTAGCTTAGTCATTAATTGATTGTCTCAATTTTATCATATAGTAGTATATTTAGTCATAAATTTGGTTATTAATTTAGTTATTGATTTAGTCATTAATTGCCACAATTAATGACCAAATATACAACAAAATATATTACTATATGATCATCTGAGAAAACCAATTAATGACCAAAATGTTGGTCGTGTTATAAGATACTATAAATTAGCTACTAATAGTCATATATATGCAAATTTTAGTCGTCGTTTGAAACCAATTAATGACCAAAGAAATATGACTAAATTTTTATCATGTTATAAGATACTGTAGATTAGCTACTAATAGTCATATATATGGAAAATTTAGTTGTCATTCGTAATGAAAAATTAATCATTTGCAGTAGTAATTTATTTTTTTTGGTAGTATACACCATTCGCAATTCCCTCCGATCGGTAAAAGTTCCTGTTAACCCTAAGGACATGAAGGGTGTCTACTTGATCCCTTGTTCTTGTGGGACCCCCTATATTGGGAAAGAGGACGCTCCATCCATCAAAGGATCTGCGAGCATGCAGCTGACCTAAGACATGGGAGATCCAAGTCTTCAGCATTAGCAGAGCATGTTGAAAAGACCAAGCATCAGGTGTGTATTGAGTAGGCCAAGGTTATTGCCAATGCCGCTCTGTTTCACCATCGTAAATTGAGGGAAGCTATTGAGATTGAGAAGAGGCCGAGCAATCTCAATAGATACGATGGTTGGAAAATCAGTAGGTGTTGGATTTCGGCACTGTCTTCTTAGTCGTTTTTTCTGCCCCCTCCGTTTTTATTTTTTATTTTTTATTTTTAAGCATCTTAAGATTATAATATATATAATATTAGCAATAAATAATTAAATGAATTACCTTTTTAAACTAACCTTACATTATTTATTCTATCTTAATTTATTAATTAATTAATTAATTAATTAACTAATTAATTAATTACTTTATTGATTTATTTATTTTTATTTTTTTAAATTTTTTTTATTATTAATAAATATATTATTAAATTATTTTTTAAATTATATATATATATATATATTTGATTATTAATAAATAAATTATTTAATTACTTTCTCAACCTATGATTAATATATATATATATATATATATATAATTTTAATAATTATTATTAAATAATTTAAATAAATAAATAATTACATCATTAACCTTAAAATTATTTTATTTTTATATTTTAACTAACTTCCATAAAAATAAACTAACCATTGAATTATTATTGAATAAAAATACTAGTCAACTTATGATTTTAATATATATATATATATATATATATATATATATATATATATATGTAGAATACCAATAATAATTATTTAATAATTTGAATAAATAAATAAATTATCAAACCAACCATTAAAATTATTAATCCTAACTTTTACCTTAATAACCTAATATTATATATATATATATATATATATATATATATATATATATATATATATATATATATATATATATATATATATATATATATATATATATATAGATATATATAGATATAGATATAGATATAGATATAGATATAGATATAGATATAGATATCTTAATTTTAATTTAAATAAATAAATAAATTCCCTTTTAAAACCAACCATTTTACCTAATTTAACTTATTTCCATAAGAAAAATAATAATAATAATAATTATACTAATAACATTAAATTAATAAATAAGAATTTGACCTGGGTCCTAAGGTCAAAATTAGACGTTAGTCAATTTAGCTTGGAGACTCTGCTCAGCCTATTTATCATGCTAAGCTGGATCTGTTTCTTCAACTTGTCCTGACGATGAACCACATTAGTTGGTTTGAAACGCGTCGAAAAATGTATGTCTACATGTGATTTACACCGAAGTTATTCTTTCAAAAGTTTCATATTCATTATATAAATGACTAATTTAGTATTATGAGAGATTTTTCAGCGTAAATCACATCATTTTTTTTGGTGTAAATTGCAACGAAGGTTCATCAGTTTGAACAAGCACGCTTGCAGGTTTCGAAGTTGAAGTCAGACTAATTTAGTAGTTTATATTCATTTCATTTATTTTCATTAATAATAATTATAAACGACTAATTTAGTCATATATTCATTTTATTTGTGTTAATCATTAATCAATATAAACTAATAATTTAGTAGTTTTAGATTTATTTTATGTGTTCATTATTAATCAACATAGGTTAATTAGTATGATTTTGTGACTAAACTTAAAAAACATCATACAATGTGATTTGGTTCATCTAATATGAAATTTCAAAATTACATATGTTAGTTAAAATACTAAACAATATCAAGTCCAACTTTAAATAATTTCAACTACATAAATTATATTATATGAAATGTCGAGTATTACAATATGAGTTTCCAACTTAAGATTGGTTGGACTACAATTTACACATGAAATGTTGTTTCATCACTATAAAACATTATCATTGTGTTCTCAAGTCATTGTAGGTGAGTTCACCAACTACGAAGACTTGAACATCAGTCTCTATGTGTGTGACTTATGCGGGATATTGGCTTTAAGGGTACCACTTGATCGGTTATCTTCTCTCTCTTTTTGCATTTGTCGCTCGAATGCTAGTGTTCTCCTCTTTCTTCAAATCCCGTTGCTTACCATCAATACTAAGTTCTTTTTTCTGAAAACAAAAGAACCTAGAATGCAAAGTGTAAGACATGAAAGACGATGAACACTAGAATATAAATGAAAGTAAACTATAAAGGATTTATATTACATATACCTCAACATCAACAATGTTAAAGCCATTCTTCCCCGTAAGAGCAAGAAACTCAAACAAGTTTTCTTTAGTTGGCTAGATGACCTGTATAAACAAATTAAAGTCAAAATACAAAAGAACACCTTAGTAACTTAGTATTCAAGCTTCAGGGAAAGCTTAGGCACAATCATGCCAACTAAGTTACATACTAAAAAGCTCAAGCTGTAAATAACTTGTTAAAATAAATAATCTGAGGTGTGATGTCTAATCCTTGTCATTTTATACACAACAATAATTAGTTGTCTAATGGATGAAATTGGTCTAAGTATATAAACAACATGTTCTGAAATAACAAAGTGAATGTAAAATTTTATAATAATAATGAAAATCTTTGAATACAAAATAGTTAAAAGGATTTCAATCAATATCATGTAATAATACTTTCATCTTCAAGCTTTGGTTGTTGTTTAAAGAGACATAATACCAAGTACTTTCAGTTTCATAGTTAAAATACATAGAAAAATCGAAATAAATGTTCAAAATACAATCAAACACTAAAGCGAAGATAAACACTAAAGAGAAGATATCATGGAACGGACATTGCAATTATAAAAAAATTGCTTACCTGTCCATCGATATCTTATCACATATTCCTAAAATGTTTTCTTTCCCAAAATAATCAGGAGGTGAAACAATCACAACATTAAAAGCCATAGGAATACTTACTAGAAACATTTCCAAAGTCAATGGCTAAAGTGCTTGAAGGATCTCCAACAAAAAATGAATCATATCCAAGACATGATCTCTATATTGTCTCCCCATCCTTTTTCCAATCACATTTCATGTAACCTACCCACACCAAAGTCAAGTAACAACCAAATCGAGGAATTGTCATTTGTTTTTATCTTATATATGTATAAACTTTGAATATAATTTGTTTTGGTAACATATTAATTTGTGTTTAAAGCCTTCCTTCCATGAGAATGTATCAATCAAGTAGAACATTAGAAAAATTAACCTCAATGAGGTCCTCTAACAATTTCTACAATATCAATATTTGTCTTGTTGTGATATCTTGGATAGAAAAAAGAACATATCTGAAAACGTAAAAGCCATATATTACTTATGTTCAAACTACGTATATGGTGTATTCTTAGGTAACTTTTTAAGATGTCCCTCTACCTTTAACAAAGTAGATTGTATCTTGGTTAAACTCTTTATCCTTTCATTCAACATCAATTTCTGCAAGATAAATGTCACACATTTTTCATTTCCATTTCTCAACATTCTAGATATGATAAATTGAAAGTCACATAAAAGCAAGAGAAAACCATTTTCTAACCAAAACAAATAAACAAAAATGCATCTAATAAAACTTCACACCTCAGAAATTACTCTGCCGCGTGCTCAGACTAAAGGTGATATTCTTTGAATCCTATTGAGGTCATATTTAATGGGATATTCATATTTTTACCATGATTTCAATTTGGTGCTAAAATAAATATATAAATCTAGGTTATTATCAGTGAACTTCAAGTATAATCCAAAAAAATAATGTCATTATAATAAGGTATGGAGAGAGAAACATCTTCATAACTAGGATTATCTATTTTAGTTTGGGTTGAATTGGTATTTTAATATATATTTTTCTCTAAAGAAGTGAAATAGAAAGATGAGAATCAAAATAACCCTACGAATGTTTATTAACTCATATTCTATATCTCTAAAATTGCCACGTCAACCTTCTCTACTATTTGATAAACATTTATTGGGATAGAATATAATGAATTAACTATAAAACACAATGATGCAATATATTAACCAAGGAGAGAAAAATGACATGGCTTTTGTATTTGTGTGCTCGAAGGAAATCCAACAATGGTTTTGTTCTTTCTTTATTATGAAATAGTATTGAAGACAAATGTTGGTTTAGAAATTGAACTCTATTACCAATAGGAGATGGTTGTGTTGGGTAAGGAAAGGATGAATTGATGGGCTCAAGGTATAGATCCAATAAATAGCTATCCTTGTCACTACAAAATACAAAGTTTTCATCATTTGCTTATTGAGGTAAAGAGAAAGTGAGTTTGTATTTGTGCACTTGTGATAGTATATGAGAAAAAGAGCACCAGTGGAAATCAAAGTGTGTTGTCCCATCATTCAACCTAACAGAAAACTTATATATCTAGTTGTTGACTACAGTGGAAATAAAATGTAAAACCCACTCAAATTGATCTTTACATGACATAGTCATAATGATCTAGTACAATAGAAGCATGCTAACTCGTAAATAAGAGATGATAAAAAAGAATAATGGAACGTTATTTCTTGCCACATAATTGGCATGAATAAAATTTCCACATAATCCATCCAAAAGCTAAGAAGAACTTATGGAAAAATAACATCATTAGTGTTTTGCACCCTCTTTAACACATGTAGCCTAGGGAAGTAGAGGACGCCAAATGTAGCAAGATTCCAATTCTGTGGGATATAAAAATAGAAATGTGGAAAAACACACCTGCCAATTCACGAAATGTCACTTTAAATAATAGAACATGTTGAGAATACTAATGATGAAAATAGATCATGTATTAAGATAAAGCCCCTTATTGGTCATCAATTAGCAAGGTGGATGGTAATTTTTACTCGTAAAAAAAATATCATAATTAGTGTAATGATCGTGTCGATCCTTTTGTGATTTTTTTTACATTTATATTATGGGATCCTCGGAGGAGAGAGTTTGGGTTATAAATCCACCAATTTCCCTATCATGAAATTCAGTTATGTCTACATAAACCTGTATATACGGAGATGAGAGAGTGGGGTTCTGAGACGTCGAAGTATGGGATATTTTGAAAGTTCCTGCATTGGATTTCAAAACCAGAATAATCCAACTCTACACTCATTTACAAAGTAAAAGACATAACTATTCGTTATGAACATCATGTAAAAAAACCATGGAAGAATTTTATGGTCTTTTCACATCTTGTAGCAGGCTGACTTTTTTAATTTAGGTAGTGTATATTTTCATTAAGGAATAGATATGAAACAAAGTCGTTACATGGTTTTGTTTCATATCTATTGGATATACTAAATCTGCAAACAACATGTAATAATGAACCAAAACATAATAGTCAACCTAAGCTACATGAATATACGCTTTGTATAATTTATTTTTTATGCAATACCTGGAAACTTAGTAGAAAACGAAAACATTCTTAAACATTAAAACATGTTGTTCGTTGCACATGTAAATGAAAAGTAGAAATTATGTTTTTACAAAGACAAAGTTGTGACCCATTAACAAACATTAGAGGTTAGGAAGCCTCTTGAACAACAAATTGAGAAGACACATATTTCTTTAAGCAAACACACAACACATATGACCAACTCCTTTAATGATTTAAAGTTTCCCATCATCTCAATCAATATGTCCACAAAGAAATCATATGCATTATCGGGATATGTGTCCATTTCCAGTACGGTAAAATTACTTCCACGTTGCATATTGAGTCTCAAGATAGAGCATAAAATCTCTTGAAAAAGTATCCCATTCACTCTCAAATATTTTATCATCTATGCCCTTGCATACACATACAAGACATCATGTGTTTATAGTTGTTTATATTTTATCCACATACAACATGCTTTTACAGTGGTTTCATTGTAAATCATTGAAAGTAATAGTGAAAGCCAGACTTACATGGTTGTAGTTTGAAGTAATGCAATTGTAGGAATTTACAAGGTAAGTTCCTTAGACAGAACACCAAAGGACACCGCTCACAAATAGATTGCAGATCAATACACCAGTACTTTTGACGTGGTTAAAACCCTCAAAGAGGGAAACAGTCCACGACCTGAGCCAATGCGGCCACTTCAGGCAATTTATTAATAAAAGAATTAAAATTTACATAAGCTTCTCTCATGAACGGTTAACCTACAAATGACCCTCCATGCTCTTTAAATAGAGATCATGGACCAATTAGGTGTTAAGCCACGGATCAAGTGTCGGTAATACCGAGGAGAGAATGAACCGTCGAATCATTACATATCGTGACCGTCGGATTGTAAGTTACAAAATGTACATAGTAAAGAAACACACTTTACCTAACTCTATACCTAACTCTATAGTAGACCAAGTTGTACTTAACTATTTCCTATGTGTCGGAATATCCTAACATCCCCCCTTAAGAACAACTTGGGATAGGATTGAAGGATTTACAAATATGACACAATAGGAGAAGGAAGGAGGCACTAGAGCCTATCCCCCCTTAGTGACAACTTCCTAAACTCCAACCATAAATCGAAGTTTAGTGAACTTCGCCTCTGTGAGAGCCTTTGTAAAGATGTCTGCAACTTGATCATCTGTTGAACAATATTGCACTTCAAGAACATGGTCATGAATGATCTTTCTGATGAAGTGCATGTGCAGTTCAATGTGTTTGTTGCGCTGATGCTGGACTGGATCTTTGCATAGTTGAATGGCACTTTGATTATCACACCAAAGTGTAGTCAAATGCTGCTGCTGAAAGCCAAAATCTGATAGGATCTGACGAAGCCACAAGGATTCCTTACTAGCTTCTACGGCACCACGATACTCTGCTTCTGTTGAAGAAAGAGAAATGGCACCTTGTTTCTTGCAAGCCCATGTAATAGTTCTTGAACCAAGAGTGAACACATCACCTGCAGTAGACTTCCGATCATCAGGGTCACCAGCCCAATCGGAATCAGTGAAACCAACCAATAGAGGAGATGCTTTGACACTGTAATGAATCCCAAACTGAACTGTACCTCGAACATAATGAAGTATTCTTTTAGCTTCTTTCCAATGACTTTCACGTGGGTTTTGCATAAACCGAGCAACAAGGCAAACAACAAAGGAAAGGTCAGTACGAGTATGGGTTAGACACAAAATTTTTCCTACAAGTTGACGGTATAAGGTAGCATCAACTTCAGGAGAAGTATAAGTGATTGAAAGTTTGACTCCAGACTGAAAGGGAGAAGGGGCTGGCTTACAGTCTTCCATGTGAAAATGGCGTAGAATATCACAGGCATACTTGGATTGGGAAAGGGAAATACCTTCCTTGGATTGCAAGACTTGGAGACCAAGAAAATAATGTAAGTGTCCTAAGTCTGTCATTTCAAACCTCCTTTTAAGGCTAGACTTCACATGGTTTATAAGGTTGGGATTAGTACCAGTCAGGATAAGATCATCAACATAAAGAACAAGAATGATAAGAGACTTGCCCACTTTCTTGGTGTAAACAGTATTGTTAGAATGACACCTAGAAAAGCCATTTTCTAAAAGAAAGTTATCCATTTTGGCATACCAAGCTCGAGGAGCTTGCTTGAGACCATAAAGGGATTTCTTAAGCTGACATACAAGGCTGGAGTCTATTCGTATAAAGCCAATAGGTTGTTCCACATAGATTTCTTCATGCAAGTCCCCATGCAAGAAGGCGGATTTAACATCCATCCGATGGACTTCCCATTTGAAAGAGGGAGCAAGGGAAAGAACAAGGTGGATAGAGTTCATTTTGGCAATAGGGGAGAAGGTTTCAGTATAGTTAATGCCTTCAACTTGTGAAAAACCCTTAGCAACAAGACGAGCTTTATGTTTATCAACTTTCCCATCTGGTCCATACTTGGTTCTGTAAACCCATTTGCATATAACAAGTTTTCGTCCCTTTGGTAGAGGAACAAGATCCCATGTATCATTTGCCAATAATGAATGATATTCTTCATTCATAGCTGCTTCCCAATTTGGATGGCCTGAAGCTTCTGCAAAGGTTTCAAGATCATAATTCACTGAAGCTTGAGCTAGTAAAGAAGAGGCTCTCTCGAATTGAGAACGTGTACGTCGTTGATCTGTAGGATCACCGACAAGATCACCTGCTGCATCCTGAGTAGCACAGAACCATTTTGGAAGCTGAGGAGATGAAGGAGGATCCTGAGAAGGTGGGGGAGGATTTTCATCATTGCTTTCATCATCTGAAGAAGAAATATTTTCAAAAGTAGAAGAGATAGGGAGAGGTGGCACATCCGCCGAACTAGGCTCGCAGGCCAATATATTTTCAGCAAACTTTACATCTCTTCTAATGATAACATTTTTGGACTTAAGTGGAAGAAGTCTATATCCTTTGACATCTTCAAAATATCCAACAAAAATACATTTTTCACTCTTAGGTTCTAAAGCTTTATGTTTCTCATCTGGAATATGGGCCCATGCTTCACTTCCAAAAACACGAAAGTGACTTACATCTAGTTTAATTGAGCTCCATGCTTCTTCTAGAGTGATTTATTTAAAACCTTAGTAGGAGTGTGATTTATTATGTAATTTGCACAGTTAATTGCTTCTGCCCAATAATTAAGACTAAGTCCTTTAGATTGAAGCATACAATTAGCCATTTCCTTTAAGGTGCGATTCTTCCTTTCAGCTACACCATTTTGTTGTGGAGTATATGGAAGAGTATGTTGCATTTGAATTCCATTCTCAGTGCAAAAGTTGATGAATGTGTTTTTAACATATTCTCCGCCATTATCAGATCTTAGCTTAAGAATTTGATGTCCAGATTTTTTTTCGACAAAGGCCTTAAAGGCCAAGAACATGTTAAATACTTCACTCTTGAGTTTTAAGAAGTATACCCAAGTACGTCTGCAGAAATCATCAATGAAAGTTAAGAAATACATGTAGCCAAAGAATGAAGCAACTGGAAGTGGACCACATAAATCACTATGCACGAGCTGTAAAGGGGATGAGGTGTGCCAAGAGGCACGTTTTTCAAAGCTGTCTCGATGATGTTTTCCGAGTACACATCCGGAACAAACACCATCTCTGCAAGATACCATTGGAAGACCTGTCACCATATTTTCTTTACATAGATTCTGAAGAGAGCGATAGTTTAAGTGACCAAATCGCTCATGCCAAAGTTTGCTCACTTCATCATTATGAGCAACAAATACCGAGGGAATATTTGATGATCCAAAGTTGTGAAACTTATACAACCTTGTAGAATCATCAACAATGCCAGTAGCTAAAATCTGTCTAGGATCTCTTAGGTCCTTAATTACAACATCGTGAGGTGAAAATTCAACGATTTTACCTTCACCTGAATGAGTTATCCGATATACAGATAGAAGGTTGCAGGATAAGGTTGGAACACATAATACATCATTAAATTGACCATTGTCTAGATGAACAGTTCCAGTCCCTACAACACTAAGAGATCTATCATCACCAACATATATATTTTTGGTGTTACAATCATTTAAAGAAGAAAACATGGCTTTGTTTTTGTCCATGTGATAAGAAGCTCCAGAATCAATGAGCCACTCATGAGAATGAGAAGAAGAAGATACATTTAGTGCATAGCCAGACCGAGATGCTTGAAAACCACATGCAGAAAGTGCCATTCCTGAAGATGAAGTTGAAGTTGAAGAGTGCTCCAAATGGATGTTATGATTCTTCATTGCTACTTCCAAGGCTTCCATCTTCTTAAAACATTTGATTCTAAGTGGCCATCTCGATTACAAAAGTTGCAATGTCTATCAGTATTCTTCCCTTTGTTTTTATTTGTCTTATCATTTTGTTGAAATGATTTTTCATCTTGAGGCTGAAATTGCTTAGTACCCTTGTTTGGTTTAGGACCATTCTTTTTAGGATACAACTTCTTAGGATTCTTTGGATTTGGTTGCTGCTGGGCGGCTAACGCTTTCTTAGAAGAGTTTCGAAGATTAAGAAGATCAAGGTGTAAGAGTTTTTCTTGTTCTCTTATTAAAGAATCACAAAAAAAATCAAAGGAAGGCGACTTGTAGGCTTGTCCTTGAGAAATGAAGGCTTCTCTTGTAGAATGGAAGGTGGAAACAAACACAGAATAGGCTGGTCCCAACTTAGTAAGAATGGAGTAGATAAGGCTACTATCTTCTTTCTTAACCTTAACACCTTCCAAGAGAAGTCTAAGGGTCTTGAACTTGGACAAAAAATCTTCAATGCAAGAAAGATTATTGGGGTCCAATGTAAGCAATTCATTTTAAACTTGCTGGGCTTTAAGTTCATTTTTAATTCCAAAGACTTTAGTAATATGTTTCATTGCTTCATCAAGAGTATCAAGTTCTGCAATATGGAATCTAAGATCCGGAGAAATAGACATCCCTATCAACCCACGTGCTTGGTCTTGCCTATTTTCCCATTTAGCTGCCTTGTCTTCATCTTTCAGTTTGGTCTCTTGGCCTGTGGCTATTCTGTAAATACCTTTACTTCTAAGTAAATCCACAATGTAGGACCACCATTGGAAGTAGTTGGTGCTGTCAAGAATAACTTGGCATGGACTTTCCATTTTAAAACTATAGATGCTGAAACTAAATGTACCAATGGAAAGATCTCGAAAAATTAGGCTGTTTCAAAAAAAAAGGTTATGAAAACGGCTTCCAGATGAAGAAGTTATGGCTTTTTGAAAAAAAATTGATGAAGTCACTGACGAAGTGCGGGAATGTATGGAAATGAAAAATCTGCCCCCACAAAATGGAGACGTGAACCCAAGACCTCTACTTTCATAAATTAGCTTTGCACCAAGTGAGCTATACAAAAAGTTTAAGAGAGAGAGAGAGGGAGGGGGGGTTGATGCTTTGGGTTGCGTGCTTTCTTTGAGAAAGCTCTTTTTCCCTACAAAACAGAAAACACAAAACCCAACATGGACATACAAAAAAACCGAACCTTGCGGCTCGAAGTTAGCTTTAGCCGGAAACTAAATATTTTCAATCTTTTTCCCTACAAAACAAAAAACACAAAACCCAACACGGACATACAAAAAAACCGAACATTGCGGCTCGAAGTTAGCTTTAGCCGGAAACTAAATATTTTCAAAAATGAACCTTGCGGATCGAAGTTAGCTTTAGCTGGAAACTAAATATTTTCCTCAATGTTTCTGATTTTCCGAGATCACACTAAGGCGCAGCGGAAAAGAGCATACGCATGAGAAAAATCCTTCCTTTCTGTTTCTGATTTGCTCAGATTGCACAGAGTCGCAGGGCAAAGAGCATACGCAGAAATGAAAGGTATAGATCCGGTAATAAAAAAAGCTAAATAAACCGAAAACCGAAATAAACAGAGAGAAAATAACTGTAAACTGCAAATAAACACTGTATCCCTCCAGATCTTAAAAATGACGTAGCTAGGGCTACCGGAAACCTTTTCGCGTGAAACGAAAAGGGTTCCTCACTGGAACAGATGCTCCCAACACAACAGAGCAGTCCTCTCAGCCTGAAAGTAGCCAGAAATAGTAGATCTAGGAAACGGTAGTTGGATGCAGTTCTAGTGGCTTCAGATTTGGATCACCAACGGACGCGGCCCTCAACTTGGCTCTGATACCATGTAGGAATTTATAGGGTAAGTTCCTCAGACATAGCACCAAAGGTCACCGCTTAAAAATAGATCGCAGATCAATACACCAGTACTTTTGACGTGGTTAAAGCCCTCAAAGAGGGAAACAGTCCACGGCCTGAGCCAACACGGCCACTTCAGGCAATTTATTAATAAACGAATGAAAATTTACATAAGCTTCTCTCATGAAAGATTAACCTACAAATGACCCTCCATGCTATTTAAATAGAGATCATGGACCAATCGGGTGTTACGCCACGGATCAAGTGTCGGTAATACCAAGGAGAGAATGAACCGCCGGATCACTACATATCGTGACCGTCGGATTGTAAGTTACAAAATGTACATAGTAAAGAAACACACTTTACCTAACTCTATACTAGACTAAGTTGTCCTTAACTATTTCCTATGTGTCGGAATATCCTAACAGCAATTGAGGAGGTTTTCTCCATAGATAGTAGTTGTTTGATGCAAATCATCCATTCATTTATATGTAATATTTAAAATAAGAAAATGTATTAGTGTGAGTTATAGATAAAATATTTCAATATTTGTATAAATTACGTAATTTTATATCAATTTTATATAGAAAAAAATATTATATAAAAAGGCCTTAAATGTGTAATTTATTCCATATTTAATACGAAGTTGATAAGTGACATTCAAAAAATATTAATTTTTTTTTTTAATGTGAATTATAAATCAAATATTTCTATATGTATCCTAAATAAAAGATTTGAACATCAAATGAAAAAGAGAGAGAGAGTTATTATTCTACTAATAAGCACTTTTGAAAGTATGAGATAGATATGTAATTCTTCCAATGTTTAATATGGAATTGACATATCTCTCTTTCTGTTTCTGTCTCTAGGTCCATATATATATATATAAAAGACAATGTATATGTTTGTATAGAGAGAGGTGATGTATAATGTAGCATAAGGGAGATATTGTCATGTAACATTACATTTAAGAATAATAAAATAATATTTACATTAATACATTAAAAAATATTAATAACAAAAAAAAGTCAATTTCAACCATAAGTAAAATCTTCCATTTCCACTTAATTTTGCATCAACTTGATATAAAAATAAAACAATTGAGAAAAAAAATATTTACTTTTTAGTACTTATGTAATTCCTTTGCTAGTTAATAAGAAGTTGATAGATGATATGTAAAACTAATGTTACTGATATACATAATTTAATCTATGTTCAATTGACATGTATAATTAAAATAAAAATATATATTTTATTATCATCCATAAATAAAGCGTTTTAATGTCTATATTAAATAACATAATTTTATATGAATTTTATATAGAGAAAAATAAAATAATTAAAATTAATATTTTTTCTCAAGTTTAATGTGGGTTGTAAATCAAATATGGTCATAAATTAAATAATTCAATATGCATGTCAAGAGAGAGTTGATATCCCATTAATAAGGTCTTTTTGAGACATGAAAGAAATTTGTAATTACTTTAACGTTTAATTTAGAGTTGACATATATTATTTTTAAAAAAATTATAACCAGATTAATTGAATCATTCTATACATACATATATGCACACAAATAGATAGAGAGAAATGTATTATTTTTAAAAATATCAATAACAAAAATAATTCAGTATTTATGTGTGTGTGTTTTCTATTCCAAATATGAGAGACTTGCATTAACATTTTAATATGGAGAATATATAAAAACTAAAATATTTTAATGTAAGCTAAGCATTTATTATATATAAATATATATAAAATATTTAAATAGTGTGTTTTTTTAACCAACATAAATCCATATTAACTCCAAATTTATGAAGAAGAATCAAATCTATAGACGTTGAGATCTTTCCTAAAATTACATTTTGATAGATTTGATCCCACACAACACTTACAGAGTAGAAAGTAAGATGGATTGTTGTCTATAATAATTTAAATCAAATTTCATATTACCTCTATGAAAATGTAAAATTGATTATATGAAATAAAATAGTTAATTTAAAAAGGAAATATTGGATCCTAAATTTCTTATAATATATAAATGGAATTAAAAACAAACATTATTTAATTTAGAATGATCTTTTTTTTTTAATGCCATAATTATAATTTAAGATTGAATTCCATCTTATTTTTAAGAATATAAAGACTTAATCATTGAGGAAGATCTAGTTGATCCAAAAGTAATTTATAACATACAACCTCAATATTAAAAGTAATACTCCTTGATTGAATCTAGACTTCCCCTTATTGAAAAAATGAATATGTTTGACTATTTGATGTATAAGAAGAAGCTTTACAACATGGAAACCAAGAGGCTACCTAAATTTGATACCAACTCTAGCAAAAACCCCCACCTCCTACTCAAGTGAGGTTGACAAGGATGCCTTGGTGGATAAAGGAGGAGATAATCTTGGAGAATAAAGATAATATTAAAAATACTATTAATTCCAAATTTAAGGATAGATTGTGGGATGATAAGGAGTTAGAGAGGAAAAGGCGCTAACTAGACTTATCTCTTTGTCTTCACCAATGCATTGAAGAAAATGAACATAAATAAGTACTAACTTGAGTTAGAGAGGAAAAGGAGCTAACTGGAATTATCTCTTTGTCTTCAAAAATGCTGTCAGACTAGGCAGTAACTCCTCAACCAAAATTGATTCATGTATATTCCTTCAGGTAGGTCTTCATTAAATACATGAGGGAGAGACTGTTCACTTCATCTCCCGATGACTGTTCATATTACTTATTTATCTATTTACATTATATTCACCCAATCATGAGGATTAGGTGTCAACATTCCCCCCCTAATCTGAAGGGATGTTGGTGAGTCCAAGCATCATTCTGAATTGTTCAAGCTTTTCTCTTCCAAGCGCTTTGGTGAAGATGTCTGCAATTTGCTCATTAGTGGAACAATGATGGAGATGAATTGTTTTGGCCTCAACATGATGTCGAATCAGATGATATTTAGTATTGATGTGCTTCGTTCGATCATGGAACTTTGGGTCCTTGGCCAAATTTATTGCAGAGGTATTGTCAATCATGAGTGGAGTTGATTGTACTTGTTTTACCTGTAAATCTTCAAGAATTTTCTTGAGCCACACAATTTCTTTTGTTGCTTCAGCTGCTGCCACGTATTCTGCTTCTGTTGTGGAATCTGTTAGAACTGATTGTTTGTGTGATCTCCAGCAGACAGCTCTTGATCCAAGACTCATACCATATCCTGAATTAGATACCCCAGTTTCTTTGTCTCCATTGAAGTCTGAATCAGAGTATCCAATCAAGCTGAAGTTGCCCACCTGTGTATACTTGATTCGAAAGTCTTTAGTTCCCTTCAAGTACCCTCGAACTCTTTTTGTAGCAGACCAATGTCCCTCACAAGGTTTTTCCATAAACTTGGAGAGGATTCCAACAGCAAACGAAATGTCTGGTCTGGTAGTAGTTAGGTAGTTGAGACTTCCTACAAGTTGTCTATACTCTGTTGCATCCTCAAATTATTTTCCTTCAATAGATGTGAGCTTTAAGTTTTGTTCCATTGGATTAGTAAGAGGATTGCATTCTGTCATGCCAAACCTATTCAACAGATCTCCAATGTATTTCTTTTGAGAAAGAAATATGGACTTTGGATGTTGGGTTACTTCAATGCTAAGATAGTAATGAACATAGCCCAAATTAGTAATTTCAAAACTTTTCCCCAATTCCTTCTTTTGGATGCAATGTAGCTTTCATTGTTCCCTGTCATCAAAAGAACATCTACATATACCACAAGATATACAACTGTTTTGCCCACTTTCTTGACAAATAAAGTTGCATCATCAAGATCATAATGTTTGAAATTGAGTTTCAGAAGATGCTGAGTTAGTTTTTCATACCAAGCTTGTGGTGCTTGTTTGAGGCCATACAAGGACTTCACAAGTTTGGATACTTTATGTTCATGTCCTTTCACAACAAATCCTTCAGGCTGAGACATAAAAACATTCTCTTTTAGATCTCCATTTAAGAAAGCAGTTTTTACATCCATTTGATGGACTTTCCAACCATTCTGAGCTGCTAGTGCAAAGAGTGTCTAGATGGTAGCCCATTTATCTGTGGGGGAAAAAGTCTCCTCATAATCGACCCCTTCCTTCTATGCAAAACCTTTTGCCACAAGCCTAGCTTTATGCTTGTCAAGTGAGCCATTAGCTTTATACTTGTTCTTGTAGACCCACTTGCAGCCAATTGGTTTGGTTCCTAATGGAGGATCAACTAGCTTCCAAGTGTCATTCTTTATGAGGGCATCATACTCCTTTTGCATTGCTTCTTTCCATTCATCATGAGAAGCAGCTTCTTTGAAGGAAGTTGGTTCAAAATCTATAGACACGTTCAATTCACAATCATAAGAAACATCCATATCAACAAGTGAATTAGAGTCATCCACATCACCTCCACTTTACTGGTTTGAATTTCTAGTTCCTGTTTCTCCAACCTCACCAGGATGAACACTTTCAAGTGTCTTTGCCAGCCACTTTGGGGGACCTTTCTTAGATGGTCTAGGCTACTCCGTTGATTGAATTGGGACTGAATCAAGATTGATTCTCCCAATTCTATCAATCACATCACTTAAATCATCATCTGTTGTTGGAGTTTCATGCGGGGGAGAGTGTTCTTCAGAAGAGGATTCCACATGTTGATCTAGTATAGGAATCCCCCCTTCAAGATGTGGAATCTGATTATCAAATTCTTGAGATGATTTTGCTTTTGCAAATCTATCCAAGTGATCAAGTTGCCACTCAACAACATTGTTAGTTTTGGATGATTCAAGAAAAATTACATGTATGCTTTAGAGATGTTTGAATACCACAAGAAGATACACTTATGACTTCTAGCACCAAGATTGTTTCTATGTACCTCTAGTATCAAGGCATAACAGGTGGAACTAAAGACCTTGAGATGTTTTACCGAAGGAACACGTCCATACCACATTTCATAAGGAGTCTTGTTTCTAGTAGCATTAAATGGACATCTATTCTTTATATGTGCAGCACATAAAACATTATCTTTACATTTTTGAAGAAGAGCATGGATCGTACCATATTCAAGATTGTTCTATTCATTATTTTAGCTACACCATTCTGTTGGGGATTATAAGGCACAGTTGTTTGGTGTTTGATCCCACGTTGGCGAAGATAGTTTTCAAATTCATTTGATGTGTATTCTTTTCCATTATCAGTGCGAATAGACCCAATATGAGATTGTGCATCATTTTCAATCCATTTATGGAAATTTTTGAAAGTTTGAAAAGATTCAGATTTGTTCTTCAATAAATAAACCCAACACATTCTGGTGTAGTCATCAATGAATGTCATCATATATTTATTTCCATTTGCAGAAGGAACAGGCATTGGACCACATAAATCTGAATGAATGAGTTCAAGTTTTCTATGTGCTCTTGAATGTGAATCATGAAAAGACTGTTTTCTATGCTTTCCTAGAATGCAAGCATCACATTGCTTAAGTTTCCTAGGAATTGTAGGCAAACCAACAACACCATTTTTCTTCAACAAGCAGAGGCTGTCATAGTTCAAATGTCCAAATCTAGCATGCCATAATAAACTTGATGGAAGAGTACCTTCTTCATGATGAGAATTGTATGAGAAATGTTGTGCACGAGAAGAGGTTCCTTGCAGCTTGAGAAGCCTTTCTTCCTCTATTCCCCTCATGACAAGTGAGTGGTAAGATGACTTTCTCACCTCAAGCTTGCCATCAAACATATGAATGGAGTGACCTTGCTGGTGGATGTAAGCAAAGGACAACAAGTTTCTCTTGAGCTGTGGGAGATATAGAACATGATGCAGAAGAAAGTCTAGAAGGCTAGGTAGTTTAAGCTTGATTGTGCCTAGCCCCGATGGCTTGATTTTTGATTGGTCTACAAAGTATACTGCTCCATCAACATTGTCAGTAAATTCGTCAAAAAAATTCTTTTCTATGAGACATGTGGCAGGTTGCTCTTGAATCAAGCAACCAATCATTTTAACAAGAAGAAAGTGAAGCATTAAATAAATCTTCATTTACTCCAATATTACATTGTGCCACAATATAGTGAGTGGATTCAGGTGCTTTACCTTTGTCTGTATCATTAGTTTTACCTTTCTGTTGGTTTCTTTTCTTCTCAATTTTGTCCCATGATGGCTTGCATGTAGAGGCATCATGTGATCCATTTCTTTTGCAGCGAATGCAGTGCAAATCTGCCTTTTCTCTTCGAGAGTGTCTGCCCCCCTGCCTCTGAAATATCTTCCTCTTCCTCTTCGACCACCTCTTCCTCTTGAAGAATCTTGAGTAGGATGCTTTTCTTTATGAGCAAGGCACACAGCCTCTTTAGAAGATTCAGGGGCTCTCTTCTTTCCAAAAGCTTTCTCTCTTTCAACAAACTTTTTCACAAGAGAGTCATAGGTGATATCTTTGAGATTTCCATTTGCTTGCAATGACTCAAGATAATTGAAGTAAGTAGGATAAAGTGCCCTGAGAAAAGAGATAAGAGGACTATACAATTCAACCTTAGTGGATTTGATATCACGCATTATAGACTTTACTTCAGATGCAATAGAAAGAGGATCATTATTTTGCAGTTGAAGAGGGAAGAGTTTAATCATGAGTTGAACAACTTCAAGTGCAGAATGTGAGTCATAGAGTTCTTTCAGCTTTTGTAAGGCTTCAAATGTAGTTGAATATGATGATGTTGTGATTAATGCATAAGCTTTCCTGTTCTTGTTTTCCAAAATGATGAGCTCTTTGTCTGAGGTAGGCTGTACTGGTTCATTGTCTCCATCTCTGACACAAACTCCTTTCCATAACTCATTGAAAATGAGGGTGTGTTTTATCATCTGGGACCATTCAGGATAGTTCTCCTTTCCAATGAGAACTATTCCCACCATGGATAAGATTGAATGCATTCTGTAAAAAAAAATTACTTTTGTTGATAGAAAAATAATTCTGCCAATATACAGTAAAATTGTAATTCTAGTGGTAATTTTTTTTTTTTTAAATCACATTTCAAAAGCGCATTCTCTCCATGTATTGTCTTTGTCTTTAATGAAAATATAAAACATAGATCAGCTAGGCATTCTCAAAATATTTCAAATCTCTTATTCATATACCAATATGCAGTCAGTGTACCAAAAATAGATAATTACACTTACATTTATATAACCCGATTCCCAAATATTTGAGGGGTAGATGATGCTAGTGCGTGGAAGCCATTCTAGTCTTGATGCCGTCACATTAACTACGTTGTAGCTCATGAACCTAATATCACATCAAATCAAATGCACATGGGTTTCGCATATCTGACACAAATCTTGTAATCTTCGACTTTTGCACAATATCAGCATACACTAACAAATTTTCTAATATGTATTAAACATATTGCAAAAAAATATAGGGAGAGTCGATAGTTTGAGAAAAAACATTGTCTATAAAGTAGCTGGATGCATCAACGTTGGGCTTGAATTTTCGTGGAGCCACTCCTCTGCTTCTGCTGGTGGACATTCAGTGTGGTGATGAGTGTGGCATTGACATTGATGCATGGACCAAGGGTGGCACATGTGGCTGGAAGTTCAAGCATAGATTCATAACCCACAATGCTATTTACCTATCCGGAACAATTTGAAAAATTAGGCAGATCCTGCACAACTCTGCTCTTAATCGATGGGCGAAGAGACAATCTTATCAGTGTGAAGAATCACTACCAAGAATTCAACGTAGTAGATCACAAACATCGACATTTACACCAGATTAAGGTTCTGGTTCAAAACAGCATGTGTGGATATCCATGATGCAGCGCGGAGGGCTGTGCATCATTCTGAGATGTATTGAAAGAATAAGGGGACAAAAACGGGAAAACAAAACCCTCGAAGCAAAGAAAAACTCTCAAAATACAATCAAACAAGAACCTGTGAAACTCGCAAGAGGCACGGAACAAAGAGTTCCAAGAAACCTATTGTAGCTCAGTGAATGTGCTAAGACTGTATACAGGCCGTGTAGATTTTGATCGAGAATCCATGAGACTAGGGTTTCTCTGTAATCTGCACGAGCTCCGGAGGAGCCAAAAAGGTTTTAGATATGGAGCAGCATCAACGAGTAGTGTTCGTAATGGTTTTAGATATGGAGAGCCAGATAGTTCCTCAAGATAGTTCAACGCATGTTAGGCTAGCGTTGTAATGAGCAGTGTTCAGCCAATGGACGAGCATACAACACACAACAGCTACTGTGGAGGGGATAGAGAGTGTAGTAGACAGTGGACAGAGAGCATTAGGCAAATGGGAGTTACAACTGTTTTGGTAGCTAGCTTTGATACCAAGTCAGACCAGGCAGTAAGTCCTCAACCAAAATTGATTCGTGTATATTCCTTCAAGTAGGTCTTCATTAAATACATGAGGAAGAGACTGTTCACTTCATCTCCCAATGACTATTCATATTACTTATTTATCTATTTACATTATATTCACCCAATCATGAGGTTTCGGTGTCAACAAATGCATTGAAGAAAATGAAGATTAATAAGAACTAACTCGAGTTAGAGAGGAGAAGGAGCTATCTAGAATTATCTTTGTCTTCACCAATGCATTGAAGAAAATGAACATAAATAAGAACGAACTCCCACCAGCTGCTTCTATGTGCAACAATGTGTTGGTATATTCCCAAAACACCTTTGGATGAAATAATCTATCAAGTGTGAGATAGTGAGAGGATTGAAATGAAAAATACTTTGTCTTGAATTTCCTAGCTCTTACTAGTGTATGTTCCCATCTACAAAACACACGACAACACCAACCTTCTTGACTTATTAAGTTAGCAAAACTATAGTGATCTAGGAAAGCTTCTTTCCCTTCCTTTTGGATATAGAGATAATATATCAATAACTCTTAAACAATTTTGTACTTTCTTAAGTTTCAATAGACCTCATTGGTCTCCCTCGAAATAAATCATTATCATGTCATCAATAATTTTAAATTAAAGATTCAATAATATTAATTATAAATATTATAAATTTTAAAATTATTATGCAACATTAATTTAATACGCAATAATTTATAAAAGGAATAGTTTAATGAGATGATATTTGGGTATGCTTAGTAATTTTTTAATAAATTTTATTTAAAATTTGATTAAAAATTATAAGTTGTTAACTTTACATAATTTGAATATCATAAAAGTTTTTTAAAATATGAATTATTTTTATGCTTCAAAATACAATACAATGTAAGTTTTAGAGGGGAAGGGTAATTTAATTGGGGGATTGTTATGAGAATAAAGTGTTATATGTTTGTGGAAAATGCATATGTAAACACTTAGAGATCATAGTGATAGCTACTAATGTCTCTCTAATACCAAACCAATCAAATTGTTCATTCCTCTACCAACCCAGTTGCTCATTCCTTTACATATAAATATAAACACAAATACAAAATACCATACAATTAAAACATTACAATCATCCAAAAATCATATTTTAAATTTTTGATTATAAAGGAATTCAAACCCCATAATTTATAAAAGCCACCTACACATTATTATTTCCAAAATCCATGTAAAAGAAATTCAATGTATTTGTAATTTGTTTTTTTTTTAATTAGATAGTCATAATGTCACTGTAAATTACAATATTTTTATTTTCATTTTATTTAGCAATGATATTTTAATTTTTTCAACTTTTTAATAGTCTTTTACAATAGTATTTTTTTCATATTTATTTATTTATTTTGGGTTTATTCTTTAATAACTTAATATTTTCTTCAATATAAGATAAATTAATATAATTATATTTTATAAATAATATTAGTATAATTATATTCTATAATTTTAAATTTATTAAATTTTAAATATATATTGTTCATAGTTTTATTTTATTTTATGTGAGTAATCACTAAATATGACTTTCATATTTGATGATAAATTTATGATTACAATTTAATTTGTATTTTGTATGGGCCAAGATGGCGCTGATGACTATGAATGCGTAAGAGACTAGATAAGAACAACCTGTTTTGCCCACAGATTTGTGGAGCTGATGAACGACAATCATGAATGAATTTGGGTAGATAATGGCTTATTATGATATTGGTTGGGTTAAGTATGTTATGGAAGGGTGGCTTGTCATTTATATAATTTCTCAGGAAGCTCATCATATGTGTATCTTGTGGGACGTGGCTATCTTTTCCAAACATGTCATTGTCAGAAAAATAAAGTTAAGGAACTTAGTAGACTAATATTGTCAAATGGGGAATGTAGATAGTGTTGCATGCAGGGGTGGTGGTCATTCTGAGGTGGAAGTTGGTCAACATGGAACACACAAATTCAAGTGCATTGAAATCATAAAGGAGCAGGTTTGCAAACTATCTTCAACTCTATTCTAAACTTTTCTTTAGTGGTGGAAGTGATGGTATCAATGTTTTAAAGGAGTTTTGATCTCATTCCATTCAAGTGTCATGTTTCCTCTTTGGGTTTGTTAATTCTACATGGAATTTTCTTCATGGTGCTCTAAATTAGTTCTTAAGCCTTTCCACTTTCCACAATCTTCTTACCTTTTTGGCATCTCTTATTGGGTTCTTGACTTCTTAGTTTATCATTCATTTTTGGCGTCTCTTATTGGGTTCTTGACTTCTTAATTTATCATTCATTTTTCTACTTAAATGCTTCGCTCTTTCTTTATCTCTCTCCTTTAAATTCACTCCATTCTACATAACTCTTCCACTCTCTATGTTGACCTATATATTTTTTTATTTCCTTATATTTAATTGTTTAGAATATTTTACACTACTTTCTCTCCCTTCATGGCTAAGAATCACCTTTTGGTGTCCCTTCTGTTCACAAATGGCCTCTTATTCCCCCGCGATTTTACGAAAACTTATATTTATAAAAGATTGACAATCAACTTCCCTCTTAGACTTACGAGGTAGTTCCTCATTAAACTCTAGAAGACGCGTTGAACTGTACAATCGAAACCCTACCAAATCAAAAGTTATGCGGGTCGAAAACTCATATGGCAGTTGTTCCCGTACAATACATCAAGTGCCGGTGAATGATTGTACAATAGTCATCATGCAACCTACGTTAAATTATGAAACAAGAAAGGTATAAATATATATATCCATGAAGTAATAAATCATTTAGGTGCATGGTATTTATTATATAAGTTTTGCATTAAATTATGAAACAAGAAACATATACATATATATCCATGAAGTAATAAATCATTTGGTGCATGGTATTTATTACCTAAGTTATAACCTTCACAAATGTTATTCGCACAAACTTTAACATATAACTTTACTCCTTGATCGCAGTCCCATGTGAGAACTTAATATAAGGGCTGCTAAATAATGACATGTTAATTATTTATGAGTGTTACAATAATATTTAAAATAAAAAATATATATTAGTGTGAGCTATAGATAAAAGTTTTTAATCTTCATATTAAATTAAAAACATCATATTAAAAAAATTTAATATGTAATTTATTCTATACTTAATATGAAATTAATAAATAACATTAAAAAAATATTAGTTAAAAAAATAAATTAATGTGGACTATAAATAAAATATTTTTATATAAAAGTTAAGTAAAAGATTGTAACAACAGAATTAATGTGGTCTATAAATAAAATATTTTTATATAAAAGTTAAGTAAAATATTGTAATAACAGATGAAAAAGAAAGAGAGAAAGTTCTTATTCTATTAATAAGCATTTTTCAAGGTATAAGATAGACTTGAAATTGATAAATAACATTAAAAAAATATTAGTTAAAAAAATAAATTAATGTGGACTATAAATAAACTATTTTTATATGAAAGTTAAGTAAAAGATTGTAACAACAGATGAAAAAGAAAGAGAGAAAGTTATTATTATATTAATAAGAATTTTTTAAGGTATGAGATAGACTTGTAATTCCTCAAATGTTTAATATGGAATTGACACATTTTTCTTTTTTTGTTTCTCTGTCTGTGATGACCCCGTAAAAATGTAATTATTTGAAAGTTACTACAGCATAGAAAACTGAATTTAAATAATATTGAGGAATTTATTTTCTTTTAAAGATATTCTGTTGATGTGACATGTGCACTAAATTAATGATTAAAGGAATTAATCATAAAGATATCTGAATTCCCAAAAGGGAACTGGAAAAAGAAAAGTTAGTTAATAAAACTAGAAATAACCACCTTCCCTAACTGGAAAGGGTTTCCAGGGAAAAGGGGGGTTGGTTGGAAAAACTCTGGGCTGTAGAGACAGGCAGAGAAGGAAAAAGGGAAAAAAAGACCCTGGATGGACTAAGTCTGGTAAGGACCAGATAGTTAAGCACACAGTGTTGGCTTACTGAGGATAGTGATCCGGTAAGCAGAAGCTTGGGGGGAGACTCAGGTCTTGAGAGACTGATCTCACGGTTGGGAGGATATCGAGCTTTACACTGAGATTTGGGCAGGAGACTGGTTCCAGACTCACCGTGTCAGTGCAGACCAGGTAAGTAACGGACCCTTATGTCTCCATGTTTATCTGTGTAAATTGTAAATGTATCTGTTACTATCAGTTATATTGTAGCTATAGTTAGCAGGCAGGATGTAAACAATACTAGCTGTACAGAACGAAAGATAGTACAAGAAAGATTATCTGACAAGTTATACATTACCTAGATGTAAAGGAAACACAGTGTGGCTATGGTCAGCTGTGCAAGTTTTAGATAGTAAAGCTATAAACCAAACTACAGAATAATTACGGTTATCTGTATAAACAAGAAATATATGTATATGACTTTCTGCATGAAAGAAAATATATGTATAGAGTATCTATAGAGTTCAAAAGACAGAGCATGGAGTCTGTAAAACTCAAAGACTGCGAACAGTATCTGTAGAAACCCGAAGACAGAATAATAAGAACAATGGCATATTCAATAACGCAGACAATAGAACCATTGGACAAACCCTATTTGTACCAAAAGAATGGTTCCAAGTTTAAAGAATCATCCGAGCCAGATAACGGGTTATCCACACCCTGACCACATTCTGGTCGATATACATCGTGGTCCAATGAGCACGATCAGTCTTAAACTTCTAGGATTAAGCTTAAACGAATGCCTTTTCTTTATAACCAACTGAATAGTAATGCCAAATAGGAATTAAGTAAGACAATGGATGAATAATAGCGAACCCTGAAACCCTGAATCGGTTTAGCTAAAATAGATGAGGGTTCTGACGAGTCCGTAGCAACGGCAACAAGAACTTAAACATGATACAAATCTAAAGATTGTGCAGAGCATAGAGATATAATACGCACAGTATCACAAATATGAGACAAGAGTCATGTCGTAATATCAACAGCCATTCCTGAAAAATAATGTAAAGTAATGCATAGACATTAAAATATGACGAGGAAATAACAGAGCTCGATAGCATTAAGTCGCAGCCGTATTGACGGTTAGAAAACAAAACGAGGGTTCTGAATCATACTGTATGGCCATTCAACAATTTACAGTCCCTCAGGGTTTCCAGTCACAAAGAATCCTTAGCATAACGCCCATACATCTACAGAGGTTAGATGCAGGTGCGACCGCTCTGCCATCCTTATACATGAGCAATACAACGAACATATGTTATAAACCCTTGAAGGATACATTGCCCAAATGCATGTAGGGCATTGTCCGAGCAAACAAGATTCTAAATAAGAAAAGTAATACGCATCTGGTTAGCAATCAAACCCTACGTGTTACATAAGGGAAACATTCCAACCAGCATCACAAGTAAATAATGGCGTAACACAACTGTGGTAAATATATATATATATATATATATATATATATATATATATATATATATATGAAAACCATAGGCCGCGAGCTAAATGAGTTCACAATTTGGTAACGAGCTGGTTATTAACCAGATTTCACAGTATTCAAATATACGGCCGTAGCCACAAACATGTTCAACAATATTATACATCAGTCTAAACAGACCAAGCAAAACCTATAGCTACGGAAGCCAGGGTAGAAACCCAAATCACCACAAGCGAAATGGTGCCCGGCTCCTTAGACAATATCCCAAGATCTTGTAACCGGATTGAGACCAGGGGTATGTCATAACCTGCGGCCAACCAGATGTTATCAGGTTGGGGTCTCATCCTAAAAACAGAGGAAACCCTCTGGCAATCCGAGAAAGATAAGGATGCATCAACCGAAACCAAAACCCTGATGACCAGATAAATACCTCTGCAGCTCGGCGGACCTCATTTGGAGGGGCTCTTCCGGATCCACAGAAGTTGGGAGATGTCGTTCACACCTGGCAAGCAAAAGAGAAAACATTAAACAAATTGCATAAACCTGTAAACACAGAATCGGAACAAATCATTAAACTAGTGTGTATTTACCTGGCCAAGTCAAGACTGGGAATCCATGTGGAGAAACCCTTCTGGAATGGAGTATGAACCTGAAGTTACGGTGGTCTCGGTGCGGAATGGCAAAGTAAACCATTGCGGTGGAGAGCAGAGAGAGCTGGAGATCGCTAAGCAGAGGGAGAATCACGAATAAACCAGAGGAAAACGTGTATATACCCTACCTGCCAGTGGTGAAGGCGTGGCACAGTGCTGGCCCTTGATCTCCGACAGCAGATGTACACCGTCGATGGAGGCGATGCTACCAAGGAGGAAGGCGCGGGAAAGTCCAGATTCAGTGACCATACCCCTGTCACGTGATCCGGACAGTAGAACTTAACACTGCTGCCAGATGTCCAACGCTGGAGGTGCCAGCTAACAAAGTCAACACAGTTTTGAATTGCTTGAAGGGTAATGTATGCCATCGTAGCAATGTTAACAATAGACCATCAGTGCGCACGGATTATACATAGGTTTAATAAAAACACTACCTGCCCCCATATATATATCGCCTTAGGTTAGGCTTGGTACTCGGTGGTGGTGACCAACTAAGGTTGCATATATTTAATAAAGTGCAGATGCATATCTAAGTAGGGCACTATTGATATATAACAAATTTTTTTTTTATGTGTATAAGTATAAGCTTATGGATATGTGACAATTGGTATCAGAGCCCAGATTAACCATACTGTGGCCTCTGGGATGTGAATAAGTATTAAAAGATGAGAAGATCATGATGACATTAATAATCTTTTGGAAAAACAAAATTGTGCAGGTAGCTCACAATGTTATATGTTTCATGATCAGACCAGGCTAGTCAAGAAGAAGTGAAAGAGAAACCAAGGTACTACAAGTGTTAGTTAGCATGCAGGGGTCTGGCAGCGCACCACACAGGCCTGCAGCCAATTGGGGGCCTGCAGCAAATTTTGGAGACAATCCAGAATTATGGGTGCAGCTGGGCGAGGAGACCCGCAGCACGAATCTGGCCATACTTGAAACCGTTCAAGAACTGAAAAATGAAATGGCCCGACTCCGGGAAGATAATGCTCGATTGACAATGGAGCAGGAGAGGATATTAAAAAGTTTGTATGACAAATAGAACCCGCCACTGGCTAACCCCAGTGCAGAACAGCAAAGAATAAGAGAGGAGGAACGTTATCACGCTGAGTCTGAAATGCCTGAAGAGGGAGAGGACCAATCTGCTAATGCATCAGAACAACAGACCTCAAAGCGTCAAAAGGTGGAATTGCAAGGGGAATTTCGAAAGATTAAACCCCCACACTATGATGGGGAACAAGAGGAAGCAGCTGAGGCATGGCTAATCAACATGAATAAATACTTTCAGCTATATGAATATGACCATAACTTGAAGGCACGATTGGCCATCTTCCAGTTACAAGGGAAGGCGACATTGTGGTGGGAGGAGGTGAAAATTGTTAAAGGAGTAACTGAACGAACCATAACATGGGAAAAATTCCAGAAATATTTCAAGGAGAGATACTTGACGGAACGGTTTTATGATGAGAAGGCAAAGGAATTCCATGATCTGCGATTGGGACAGCAGACTATGGATGAGTTCATCAATCGTTTCACATCTTTGCTTCGCTATGTACCCTACCTTAAAGAAGAAAAAGCCAAGGTGCAGCGGTTTGTTAGCAGCTTACCCATGTATATGAGGGAAAGGATTGAATTTGACAATCCTAAAACAATGGATGAAGCGATTCGCAAAGCCAGAATCTGCTATCAGCAGAGCAAGCAGAAAGGGGACAGTACCAACAGAAAATGGAATGAGAAAAAGAACAGTAAAGCTGTTGGAAATAATAAAGGAAGTCGAAGCGGTGGAATCAAAGGTAGCAGCAAGAACCAAAACAGTAGAGCAGCACCAAGAAGTGCATTCAGGGCCAAGTCCATCGGTGAAACCAGAATGAGTGAACAACCCGCCAAGATGGATACTGAGGGAACAACCAGACCTCCAGTGCAGTGCTGGGGTTGTGGTGGACCGCACTATGTCAAGAATTGTCCGCAAAGGAAGGGAACTGACCAGATATCCCAGATTCATGAGGCATCAACTGTGGGTGACGTGGGACGGAGTATGCCAAGAATTAACGCAGCTTTGGACGACCGCCAGGCAGAATATCAGCCCACCATGGTAGAGTTTGAAGGTAAAATTTTAAACCTCTCCATCTCTGTTCTAATTGACCCTGGAGCTACTTTAAGTTATATTAGTCCAAAGATAGTTGAACAGTGTAAATTGCAGCCTGAAAAATTCAGGAATCCTTGGCTGGTATAGCTAACTACAGGGACTAAAAGACGAGTAATGGCAAAGGTCAAAAGTTGTCCTATAGTGATAGCAGGACAGCCAGTGGTGGCAGACCTGAACGTGCTTCCCCTCGGGTCCTATGATGTCCTAATTGGGATGGACTGGCTAGAAAAGCATTGGGCTTTAGTGAACTGCAAAACAAAGGTTATACGGTACAAGGATGATGCTGGAATAGAACAAGATATGCAGGGAATTAAACGACCCGTGCAGATCCGACCAATCACTGCATCTCAACTGGCAAAATGCATCCGGAATAGATGCCAAGTGTATGCTATTCAGGTGGGCTATGCAGAATCTAAGAATAAGGAAAACCCACTAGAACACCTCCCGGTGATAAAAGAGTTCGCGGATGTATTTCCAGAAGAAATTCCTGGACTACCTCCAAAGAGGGACATAGACTTCACCATTGAGTTAATACCAGGAGCTGCTCCAGTTTCGCGGACACCTTATAGAATGAGTGTACCAGAGTTGACTGAGTTGAAAATGCAACTGCAAGAATTGCTGGATAAAAATTATATCCGCCCCAATGTATCTCCATGGGGAGCCTCGGTGTTATTCGTCCGAAAGAAGGATGGAACTCTTAGAATGTGTATTGATTACCGGCAACTAAACAAGCACACAATTAAAAATAAATACCCTTTACCTCAGATCGATGAGCTTTTTGATCAAGTCAAGGGAGCGACAGTATTTTCTAAAATCGATCTGCGATCTGGATACCATCAGATCAGGATTAAAGAAGAAGATATCGCTAAAACAGCCTTCAGGACCCGGTATGGGCACTACGAGTTTGTAGTGCTGCCTTTTGGTTTGACTAATGCACCCGCCACGTTCATGTGTTTAATGAACAGCGTGTTCCATCAATTTTTAGACAAATTTGTACTAATATTCATTGATGATATTTTGATCTATTCTCGCTCTAAGGAGGAGCATGAGGAACATCTTCGAATGGTACTGCAAACTTTGCGAGAACATCAGTTGTATGCTAAGCTCAGCAAATGTGATTTCTATAAAGAGGAAATCCAGTATTTGGGTCATGTGATTTCAAAGGAAGGGATTGCTGTGGATCCTGAGAAAATAAAAACCATATTGGAATGGCCTGTGCCAAAAGATGTGGCGGATATCAGATCCTTCATGGGATTGGCTGGATACTACAGAAGATTCGTGGAAGGTTTTTCAAGGGTGGCATATCCCATCACGTCTTTGCAAAAGAAAGGAAGGTCATTCAAATGGAGTTCTGAATGTCAACAAAGTTTTGAGAAGCTTAAGCAATTACTCACGTCTGCTCCTGTTTTAAGTATAGCTGATCCAAACAAAGACTATGTGGTATGTACCGATGCCAGTGGAGAAGGTGTCGGAGGTGTGTTGATGCAAGAAGGGAGAGTAATAGCCTATGAATCAAGAAAATTGAAAGAACATGTATTCTGCTTATGATTTGGAGTTGGCAGCTGTCATACATGCGCTTAAGATGTGGTGACACTACCTTCTAGGAAGGAAATTTCTGTTATTAACAGATCATCATAGCTTAACAAATTACTTTAGTCAGCCCACACTGAATGCAAGACAAGCCCGTTGGGCAGATTTCTTAAGTGGGTTCGATTTTGACATCAAGCATCTGAAAGGAAAGGAAAATCGTGTAGCCGACGCTCTAAGTCGAAAGGTACATTGTTTGTATGAAATTACATTCAGTAAGTGGGAAAATTCCTTGCAGGAAATGATGAAAACAGCCGCAAGCCAAGATGCTGAATACCAACGGTTGAAGCAACAAATGCCACTTTCTAGCGAGGAAAGTCCGCAGGAATATGAGATCAACAAGGATGGAATGTTGCTTTACAAAAAAAGATTGGTTGTACCAAATGACAACAACCTCAAAAACTTAATCTTGAATGAGTTTCATACCAGTCATTACGCTGGCCATCCCGGGTACCAGAAAATGCTGACTGCACTTCGGAAGGAGTATTACTGGCCGGGAATGAAAAAGCATGTGGCTGAATATTTAGCGCGATGTTTGGAGTGTCAGCAGATCAAGACGGAGCATCAGCATCCGGCTGGATTATTGCAACCCCTGCCCATTCCAGAATGGAAATGGGAAATTATATCAATGGACTTCATAACGGGGCTGCCTAAAACAAAAAGAAACAATGACTCTATTATGGTGGTGGTTGATAAGCTAAGCAAAGCAGCACATTTCATACCAGTACAATCCACCTACAGGGCAGTGCAAATTGCGCACATCTTCATGCAAAATGTGTTCAGACTTCATGGACTCCCAAAGACTATAATATCAGATCGGGATGTAAAGTTTACGTCCGCTTTCTGGAGGGCGCTATTTGCAGAATTGGGTACACAGCTGAATTTTAGCACAGCTTACCACCCCCAGACTGATGGACAGACGGAGAGAGTAAATCAGATGGTGGAAGATATGTTGAGGGCATGTGTCATGCAGAAACCGACACAATGGGAGGACTATTTGCATCTGGTAGAATTCGCTTACAACAATGGATATCACACATCGATTCAGATGTCTCCATTCGAAGTCTTGTATGGACGAAAATGTCGGACGCCCTCAAATTGGAGTGGCCCAGAGGACAAATTAAGATTGGGACCAGAAATGCTCAAGGAGATGGAGGACATGGTCAAGAAGGTGCGAGCCAACCTAAAGGCCGCTCAAGATCGGCAGAAAAATTTTGCAGATCGGAAAAGAAGGTTCAAAGAGTATCAAGTGGGCGATCACGTTTACATCAGAATTCAGGCCAGAAAAAGCACTCTGCAGTGGAGCAGTTGTGCTAAACTTGCACCCCGCTACTTCGGACCTTTTCAGGTCTTAGCAAGGGTTGGGCCAGTAGCTTATCAGCTAGCCTTACCAAGCCACATTAGAATTCATAATGTTTTCCATGTATCCATGCTTAAGAAGTATGTTTATGACCCTAAGCATGTGATCAAGTGGCAGAATATAAGGGTAAGGACTGTTGTTAGTTGAACTATTGAAAAAATGATTGGAACAAAAGACTGATATTTTTTTTGGTTGCAGGTCGAACCGGAAGGAGAAGTTCTGGTCGAGCCGCTGAGCATTCTCGACAGGAGAGAAGTGCAGTTGCGGAAGTGGGTTATTACCCAAATTAAAGTGCAGTGGCAGCACTATGGGCCTGAAGAGGCCACTTGGGAGGACGAAGAGCTGTTTCGGAAAGCTTATCCGGAACTGTTTGGAGGCACTAGACATCGGGACGATGTCCAATCTCAGGAGGGGGAGATGTGATGACCCCGTAAAAATGTAATTATTTGAAAGTTACTACAGCATAGAAAACTGAATTTAAATAATATTGAGGAATTTATTTTCTTTTAAAGATATTCTGTTGATGTGACATGTGCACTAAATTAATGATTAAAGGAATTAATCATAAAGATATCTGAATTCCCAAAAGGGAACTGGAAAAAGAAAAGTTAGTTAATAAAACTAGAAATAACCACCTTCCCTAACTGGAAAGGGTTTCCAGGGAAAAGGGGGGTTGGTTGGAAAAACTCTGGGCTGTAGAGACAGGCAGAGAAGGAAAAAGGGAAAAAAGGACCCTGGATGGACTAAGTCTGGTAAGGACCAGATAGTCAAGCACACAGTGCTGGCTTACTGAGGATAGTGATCCGGTAAGCAGAAGCTTGGGGGGAGACTCAGGTCTTGAGAGACTGATCTCACGGTTGGGAGGATATCAAGCTTTACACAGAGATTTGGGCAGGAGACTGGTTCCAGACTCACCGTGTCAGTGGAGACCAGGTAAGTAACGGACCCTTATGTCTCCATGTTTATCTGTGTAAATTGTAAATGTATCTGTTACTGTCAGTTATATTGTAGCTATAGTTAGCAGGCAGGATGTAAACAATACTAGCTGTACAGAACGAAAGATAGTACAAGAAAGATTATCTGACAAGTTATACATTACCTAGATGTAAAGGAAACACAGTGTGGCTATGGTCAGCTGTGCAAGTTTTAGATAGTAAAGCTATAAACCAAACTACAGAATAATTACGGTTATCTGTATAAACAAGAAATATATGTATATGACTTTCTGCATGAAAGAAAATATATGTATAGAGTATCTACAGAGTTCAAAAGACAGAACATGGAGTCTGTAAAACTCAAAGACTGCGAACAGTATCTGTAGAAACCCGAAGACAGAATAATAAGAACAATGGCATATTCAATAACGCAGACAATAGAACCACTGGACAAACCCTATTTGTACCAAAGGAATGGTTCCAAGTTTAAAGAATCATCCGAGCCAGATAACGGGTTATCCACACCCTGACCACATTCTGGTCGATATAAATCGTGGTCCAATGAGCACGATGAGTCTTAAACTTCTAGGATTAAGCTTAAACGAATGCCTTTTCTTTATAACCAACTGAATAGTAATGCCAAACAGGAATTAAGTAAGACAATGGATGAATAATAGCGAACCCTGAAACCCTGAATCGGTTTAGCTAAAACAGATGAGGGTTCTGACGAATCCGTAGCAACGGCAAAAAGAACTTAAACATGATAAAAATCTAAAGATTGTGCAGAGCATAGAGATATAATACGCACAGTATCACAAATATGAGACAAGATTCATGTCGTAATATCAACAGCCATTCCTAAAAAATAATGTAAAGTAATGCATAGACATTAAAATATGACGAGGAAATAACAGAGCTCGATAGCATTAAGTCGCAGCCGTATTGACGGTTAGAAAACAAAACGAGGGTTCTGAATCATACTGTATGGCCATTCAACAATTTACAGTCCCTCAAGGTTTCCAGTCACAAAGAATCCTTAGCATAACGCCCATACATCTACAGAGGTTAGATGCAGGTGCGACCGCTCTGCCATCCTTATACATGAGCAATACAGCGAACATATGTTATAAACCCTTGAAGGATACATTGCCAAAATGCATGTAGGGCATTGTCCGAGCAAACAAGATTCTAAATAAGAAAAGTAATACGCATCCGGTTAACAATCAAACCCTACGTGTTACAGAAGGGAAACATTCCAACCAGCATCACAAGTAAATAATGGCGTAACACAACTGTGGTAAATATATATATATATATATATATATATATATATATATATATATATATATATATATGAAAACCATAGGCCGCGAGCTAAATGAGTTCACAATTTGGTAACGAGCTGGTTATTAACCAGATTTCACAGTATTCAAATATACGGCCGTAGCCACAAACATGTTCAACAATATTATACATCAGTCTAAACAGACCAAGCAAAACCTATAGCTACGGAAGCCAGGGTAGAAACCCAAATCACCACAAGCGAAATGGTGCCCGGCTCCTTAGACAATATCCCAAGATCTTGTAACCAGATTGAGACCAGGGGTATGTCATAACCTACGGCCAACCAGATGTTATCAGGTTGGGGTCTCATCCTAAAAACATAGAAAACCCTCTGGCAATCTGAGAAAGATAAGGATGCATCAACCGAAACCAAAACCCTGATGACCAGATAAATACCTCTGCAGCTCGGCGGACCTCATTTGGAGGGGCTCTTCCGGATCCACAGAAGTTGGGAGATGCCGTTCACACCTGGCAAGCAAAAGAGCAAACATTAAACAAATTGCATAAACCTGTAAACACAGAATCGGAACAAATCATTAAACTGGTGTGTATTTACCTGGCCAAGTCAAGACTGGGAATCCATGTGGAGAAACCCTTCTGGAATGGAGTATGAACCTGAAGTTGCGGTGGTCTCGGTGCGGAATGGCAAAGTAAACCCTTGCGGTGGAGAGCAGAGAGAGCTGGAGATCGCTGAGCAGAGGGAGAATCACGAATAAACCGGAGGAAAACGCGTATATACCTTACCTGCCAGTGGTGAAGGCGTGGCACAGTGCTGGCCCTTGATCTCCGACAGCAGATGTACACCGTCGATGGAGGCGATGCTACCAAGGAGGAAGGCGCGGGAAAGTCCAGATTCAGTGACCATACCCCTGTCACGTGATCCGGACAGTAGAACTTAACACTGCTGCCAGATGTCCAACGCTGGAGGTGCCAGCTAACAAAGTCAACACAGTTTTGAATTGCTCGAAGGGTAATGTATGCCATCGTAGCAATGTTAACAATAGACCATCAGTGCGCACGGATTATACATAGGTTTAATAAAAACACTACCTGCCCCCATATATATATCGCCTTAGGTTAGGCTTGGTACTCGGTGGTGGCGACCAACTAAGGTTGCATATATTTAATAAAGTGCAGATGCATATCTAAGTAGGGCACTATTGATATATAACAAATTTTTTTTTTTATGTGTATAAGTATAAGCTTATGGATATGTGACACTGTCGCTCCATATATATATATGTGTGTGTGTGTGTGGATAATTCAATGTATATGTGTATATATAGAGAGGTGATGTAAAATGCAATATAAGAAATATATTATCATGTAACATTACATTTAAAAATAATAAAATAATATTTACATTAACAAATTAAAAAATAATAATAACAAAACAAATTAATGTGGACCATAAATAAAATCTTCCGTTTCCATCTTAATTTTGCATCAAATTTATATAAAAATAAAGAAATTGAAAAAAGTAAATTATTTAACTTTTAGTACTTATGTAATTCCTTTGATAGTTAATATGAACATGATAGATGATATCTAACACTAATGTATTGATATGTGTAATTCCATCTATATTCAATTGACATGTAATACTTAAAAAAATATATTATCATCCATAAAAAAATGTCACAATGTCCATATTAAATAACACAATTTTATAAGAACTTTATATAGAAAAACATAAAATAATTTAAATTTAATATTTTGTCATTTATTGTGAGTTTTAAATCAAATATGGTCATAGATCAAATATTTCAATATGCATGTCAAGATACAGTTCCTATTTCATTAATAAGGACTTTTTGAGACATGAAAAAGACTTTTAATCACTTTAATGTTTAAATTGGAGTTGATACATTATATATATATATATATATATATATATATATATATATATAAACAAATTAATTCAATGATTCTATACACATATATGCACACAAATAGATAGAAAGAAATGTAATATTTCAAAAATATTTATAGCTATATATATGTTTTCCATTCCCAATTAATATGGAGAATATATAAAAACCAATATATATATATATATATATATATATATATATATATATATATATATATATATATTTATATATATATAAAACTAATGTGTTTCTTGTGACCAACATAGATCAATATTAACCCCAAATTTATGAAGAAGAATCAAATCTATATAGATTAGATATTTCCTCAAGTTACATTTTGAGAGATTTGGTACCACGCAACACTTACATAGTGGAAATTAAGATGGATTGTTGTTGTTAATAATTTAAATCAAGTTTCCCATTACCTTTAAGAAAATCTAAAATTGATGATATGAAATAAAATAGTTAATTTAAAAAATAAATATTGGATCTTAAATTTCTTAAAATATATAGATATAAATATAATTATAAACAAACATTATTTAATTTAGAATGATCTTTTTTCTTTTATGTCATAATAATTATTAAAGATTGGATTCTATCTTATTTTTAATAAGACAGAGTTAATCATGAAGACCTAGATGATCCAAAAGTAATTTATAACCTACAACCTCAATATTAAAGGTAATACTCCATGATTGAATTTAGCCTTTCCTCCATTGAAAGCATGACTATGTTTCAGGTATAAGAAGAGGTTTTATAACATGGAAACCAAGAAGCTCCCTAAATTTGATTCTAACTCTAGCAAAAACCCCCACCTCTTACACAAGTGAGGTTGGCAACTATGCTTAGAGTTGACTCAACTATGGGTCAATAAATGAGGAGATATTGATGGAGAATAAAGATAATATAAAAAATACTATTACTTCCAAATTTAAGGACAAATTGTTGGATGATAAGGAGTTAGAGGTGGAAAGGAAGCTAAGACATTATAAGGAGGTGATCAAGCCCACTCTTGCTAACTAGAATTATATCACTGTCGTCACCAACACTAAGAAGAAAATGAACATAAATAAGAACTAGCTCCCATAAGCTTCTACGTGAAACCAGGTGTTGGTATATTCCCAAAACACATTGGGATGAAAGAATCTATCAATTGTGAGATATGAGGATTGAAGACGAAACACACTTTCTCTGGTATGGCTCTTACTCAAATATGTTCTCATCCAACCTTGTTGACTTGTTCAATTGGAAAAACTATAATGATCTAGTAAAACTTCTTTGACTTCTATTTTAATATAGAAATAATATATTAATAAGTCTTAATTAATCTCTTACTTTCTTAAGTTTCAATAGGCCTCATTGGTCTCCTCTAAGTTAATAATTATCATTATCATCATTTATTTTAAATTAAATATTTAATCCTGTTACTTATAAATATTATAAATTTTAAAATTATTATGCAACTTTAATTTAATAATTTTATAAAAATAAAAATAATAATTTATAGTTATTTTTAGTAATTTTTTAATAAATTTCATTTAAAATTTAATTAAAAATTACAAAATTTATAATTATAAGTAGTTAACTTTACATAACTTTAAATATCATTCATATATATATATATATATATATATATATTAACTATGAATTATTTTTATATATGAAAATACAATACAATGTATGTTTTAGGGAGGAAGGGTAACTTAATTTGAAATTTTCATGGGAATTGAGTGTTATGTGTTTGTAGAAGGGGTATATGTAGACACATAGAAGTTAGATGTTATAGTGGTAGTGACTAATGTATCTCTAATAGCAAACCAACTAGATTACTCATTTCTCTAATAGCCCAATTGTTCATTCCTTTACCACCCCAATGACTCAGTCTTCTAAATACAAATACAAAATACCATACAATTTACCTATTAAAACATTACCATCATCCAAAATCATATCTTAAAATTTCTAATTATAAATAAATTCAAACCCCATAATTTATAAAGTCCACATACACATTGTTATTTCCAAAATCCATGTAAAACAAACTCAATGTATTTGTAAACGTTTTTCAATTTGTTACACCACTTTTATTTTTATTTAATTTAACAGGATATTATAATCTTTTCAACTTTTCAATAGTAGTGTACAATAACATTTTTTTCATTTTTTTTTATTATTATTTCGGGTTTAATTTTTTTATAACTTCATATTTCTTTTAATTTGAGAGAAATTAATGTAATTATATTTTGCAAGTAATATTAGTATAATTATATTTTATAAAAATAATACCATTATAAAGTTAAGTATGTTAATTTTAAATTTGTTAAATCTTAAATATATATTTTTTATAGTTTTATTTTATTTTATGTGAGTAATCACTAAACTTTTCATTTTTGATATTACACTTATGACTATAATTTAATTTTTGTTTTGCATGGGACAAGATGGGCTGATGATTATGAATGTCTAAGAGACCACAGAAGGACAACTCATCTTGCACACAAATTTGTGGAGCTGGTGAGCGATAATCAAGAATAAATTTCGGTAGATAATAGCTTATTATTATATTGGTTGGGTGAAGTGTGTTATGAAAGGGTGGCTTGCACTTTATATAGTTTCTTGGGAAGCTCCTCGTATGTGTATCCTATGGGAAGTAGCTATCTTTTGCAAACATGCCATTCTCAGAAAAAGAAAGTAAAGGAACTTAGTAGACTAATATTTTCAAATGGGGCATGGAGAGAGTGTTGCATGTAGGGGTGGTGGTCATTCTAAGATGGAAGTTGTTCAACATGGAACACACAAATTCAAGTGCACCGAAATCATAGAGGAGCAATCTCAAGTTTGCAATTATCTTCAACTCTATTCTAAACTTTTCCATAGTTGTGGAAGTGATGGTATCAATGTTCTTAAAGAATTTTGGTCTTAGTCAATTCAAGTGTGGCATTCCCTCTTTGGGCTTGTTAAGTCTTCATGGAATTTTGTACGTGTGGTTTTAAGCTGGTTCTTAAGCCTTTTGATAGTCTTCTTACCCTCTTGGCCTCTCTTGTTGGGTTCGAGGGAGAATTTTAAGGATGAAAAATTATCCTAAAGTTTAGAAACCTTGGAGAATCTCACTTTTCAATAATATGCAATCTATGAAATGTTTGGCAATATTTTTGTAAAAATATTCAAATTTCTAATAATTATTTATAGTATTTATATAAAATTTTGGCGATTTTAAAGGAAAAATAATTTATATTATAAAATATTGGGGAATCCTTTTTAGAGAAAAAATGAAATTAACGGATCAGTTAAAAAAAACAGAAATTAGCCCATCTGCGAATATTAGCCCCTAAAATATTCCCTAATCTGTAATGACCCCAGGATATGTAAATTTGAAAGTTTACTGTGGTATAAGACAGTAATACAGTTGTTGTTATGTTTTAAACAAAACTGTGACAAACTATTTTTAATTAAGTAATTTAAATATTTCTTGGAATTGCTGGCAGCCTCTAAGAGGTGAATCTTAAAGAAAGTGATCAGTTGTGATAACTGATGGAACTACCCTCCAAAACAGGAAAAGTCCTGACTGAGGGAAAATTCTGGGCTGTGAGGACAGACAGAAGAAAGAAAATCTTTTTCCAAGAACAGGAAAAAGGGAAGAAAAGAAAAGTGGTTAAGTCTGGTTAGGACCAGATAACCTGGCACAGAGAGTGCACAAATCCTGTTGAGGGCTGGAGGCCTGCAGGATGGCTCGGGGGGAGAATTCCGTCTGAGGGATGGATCTCATGGCTGGGTGGAGAGCAGAATTAAAGCTCAGGTGACTTGTTTGTTTGAAAAACCATTCCTGACATTGGTAATGAGGTACGGTTCCAAATTGTGTAGTCCCTGATTGGAAATTAATGTGCATTGAAGTTACAGTAGTTAAATAGGAAAAGTCTGTTTGTTTTCCTAGATACTGTCGCAATGATTAGCATAGTGTACAAGTGTAAACCTTAAAGAAATGGACTGTCAGTTAAATGGGCAGGGGCTGGGTTGGTACCCAGGTAAAGTAAATGGTACGTAAATAGTAAAACAAGGTTGTATACGAGTATAAGGTAGCCATAACCGAGGACTGGTTACTGAGTAACAGTCTCGACCTAACCTTATTAGCAAGGTCATTACTGTTCAAAACAATTAGATACTGATGAAACTAAACAAAAGTGAACTCTATAACTGCTATCTGAAGTGAATACTGTGGAATGGCATTAGAATGGGGGTTTAAACCTCTGAGTTAAAAGAAGAGCACCGACTGTAGTTGGAAGGAACCCCGCGACGGAGGAACAATGAGACAGTAGATAACATAAGCAATTAATATTCTGTGTATGACCAACAAATGACTCTATACAGAGAGTGTTGGTGAACGGTGAAATAGAGAACAGAAATTGTAATACACTTCATTAAACAATTGTTACCGGGTCTCAGTACTCGCGGTATGAATATAAAAACAAACCTGTGTTTATAGAGCTATAACCGGGTACAGAAAGAATACGAATAAACCAAGGTTCTGTGTATTATAGCAACAAATAATAACAGTGGTAATACATATCCAGATACGATGCATGCAAACGAAAATGAAAGATAATCATATTAAACCAGAGAACCTGTGCATGCAACTGTAACGATAGATATTCATTTTAATCAGGGAAACTGTGCGAAAACTGAAAGAGAGACAGTAATCATGCATGAAGGATAGTCTTTTCCACAGGGAAAAGGGCTAACTATCAAACGCTAAACATTCGCCGAGGTCATATTATACAGACTGGCGATAAAAGAGCGTCTAGAAATACAGAACTGGTAACCAGAAATTATCATATTAACTTTGATAACACCAAGGCGAATGTCGTATGAAAAATAAATAAAACCTGTAGCAAAATATAAACCCTACACCTCTGTTTCTTGAGTATCGGACAAACAATCTGAAACGATTCAATATACTGATGGAAATGCCCTGAGGGCTAAAGAGTTTGTGCTCAGTTGTAACTACAAACAGCACCGAACGGTGAAATATTAAACATAAATAAATCAGTACATTTGATTAAGGGAACAAGCCCCAATTTACTCATTACGGGATTTGTGCGTGAAGACCAGATCTGAAACCCAAGTAAACTACATCAAATGTACCAAACTTGCCGCAAGGCAGTTCTGTAAATCCAAATGGAAAAATAAACGTGAAATGCATAACGTAACCCAGAACTTCTCTATGAACTATAACATTCAACAGTGAAATCACCGTTGTGACTTATCTATGCAGCGAAGGCAACTGTAAGGGTTCTCCACAGAGAATACCCGACAGCGGAAATGAGAAAACCGTATTGGAGGCACAGGTATGCACCAATAACCATTAACCATTAACCATTACTAAGTAAACAGGGCTTCGAATGCCGGGAACATACCGGTGTGTCACCGGAGGATTGTTTTGCAGTGTGAAGACACCATGGGTTCGTCCGAAGCATAGCAATATGCGGCTGCACAAACTCGGTAAAGAAATGTAAAGACTGTAAGTAACACTCCATGGATAACAAAGCAGTTAAATCATAATGCAAGACTGATAAACCATGTTAATACCTGTGAGGATTCGATTATGGGCGGAATGCAGTCTCTGTAGCGTTGCAGGTTGAAGGGATAAGGTTGTTGGAGTCGAGCTCGAGAAGGAGCATTGAACCAGGTCCGCAAAGACCGCGGACACCAAATAAACGCTAAGATAGTGTGGAGACGCTTAAATATCATAGATGACCCTTGAACGATTTCCAACCCTCCGATCTCCGGATGAGATCTGGGCCGTCGAAGTAAGGCGGGAATCACAGGCGGTAAGACCAAAATCTGCAATACCAAGGCATCACATGGCCGGAGAAAGCAGGCCATGCCACCTGCCCCGGAAGGACTATTGTCTTAAAGGTAAGTATGACCTATCATCCGATAGTACTGCAACGGGACCATCAAAGCCCACGCCCATTAATACAGTGCCGTTGGTAATATCTTTAGTAGGTACTGTAATATAGGTAGAGTATACACCTATAACATAGTTACTATTATGCTTAATGCCGTGTGGAATATAAAACAGGGATCCATAAAATAGTATCGCACGCCAATGATACACATGTATATGGTATAATGTGTGAACTATGATTATAAAGTGTAATGTGCACACGTAAGACCGGATTATCTTATAGTGAGCATTAAGTTAGAATGGTTGGGTATATATTAAAAAAAAAAAATTATGTATATGTGGAAAGAGGTGTGACAAATTGGTATCAGAGCCCAGTTTCAACACTGTGGCCTCAGGTAGAACTTATTTCAGTATGCAGAAGGGTACACCATGCAAACATATGCAAGCTAACAATGTACTTAACTGTGTTCTGTTTATTTGGGGTGAAATACAGAATTGCAACAGCTAGCAGTTAAACTAGAGAAGAGACAAAATGCAAGGACCCGGCAGCAACCCTCAAGAGAATGCAGAGCTGTGGGTGCAATTGGGTGCAGAATCACGGAGTACCAACCTTGCAATCCTGGAAACTGTCCAGGAATTGAAGAATGAGATGGCACGGTTGCGAGAGGACAACGCGCGTTTAACAGTTGAACAGGAAAGGATTCTGAAGAGCCTGTCGGACAGGCAGAACCCACCCCTGTCTAACCCCAGTGCAGAACAACAGAGGGTGACAGAAGAACAAGATTGTCATATGGAACCTGAAAATTCTGACGACAAGGAAAATCACTCTGACAATGCACCTCAGCAGCAAACCTCAAAATGTCAGAAAATGGAACTGCAGGGAGAATTCCGAAAGATTAAACCCCCACATTTTGATGGTGAACAGGAGGAAGCTGCGGAAGCCTGGTTGATAAATATGAATAAGTATTTTCAGTTGTATGAATATGACCACAATTTGAAGGCAAGATTGGCAATCTTCCAGTTACAAGGTAAGGCAACCTTGTGGTGGGAGGAAATCAAGATTGTCAAGGGGGTCAGCGAAAGAACCATTACATGGGAGAAGTTCCAGAAATATTTTAAAGAAAGGTACCTGACTGAGCGCTTCTATGATGAAAAGGCAAGGGAATTTCATGACTTAAGACTGGGACAGCAGACCATGGACGAGTTCATTAACCGTTTTACCTCGCTGCTACGTTATGTACCGTACATCAAGGAGGAGAAAGCCAAGGTCCAAAGGTTTGTGAGCAGCTTACCTTCATATATAAGGGAAAGGATTGAATTCGACAATCCTAGAACCATGGATGAGGCCATCCGTAAAGCGAGAATCTGCTACCAGCAGAGTAAACAGAAGGGGGACACTTCGAGCAAAAGATGGAATGAGAAAAGAAGCGGTCGGATGGTTGGGAACAACAAAGGAAGTCGCAGCAGTGGGAATAAAGGTGCTGGTAAAGGACTAAACAGTAGACCTGTTGCAAGGAATGCGCCCCGGTCCAGACCAATGAGCGAATCTAAAGCAAATGAGCAGTCTGTTAGACCAGAAGGTGAGGGGATGACCAGACCACCAGTGCAATGCTGGGGTTGTGGAGGACCTCACTATGTTAAAAACTGCCCACAGAGAAAGGGGACAGACCAGATATCCCAGATTCATGAAGCATCGACTGTTGGGGACGTGGCACGTAGTGTACCCAGAATCAATGCAGCACTGGAGGATCGCCAAGCGGAGTACCAGCCATCTATGGTCGAATTCGAAGGTAAAATCTCAAACCTTTCCATAGCTGTTCTTATAGACCCAGGGGCTACTTTAAGTTATATTAGCCCGAAAATAGTAGAACAGTGTAAACTGCAATCCGAAAAGTTCAGGAATCCGTGGCTGGTCCAACTAGCTACAGGAGCCAAGAGACGAGTCTTGGCCAAAGTAAATAATTGTTCCTTGACCATAGCAGGACAGCCAATAGTGGCGGATTTGAATGTATTACCGTTGGGTTCCTATGACATCTTGATTGGAATGGACTGGCTGGAGAAACACTGGTCCTTAGTAAACTGCAAGACCAAAACCATCTATTATAAGGATGACCGTGGAGAACAGCAGGAGTTACAAGGAATCAGACACCCTGTGCAGATTCGACCCATTACAGCAACTCAGCTAGCTAAGTGCATCAGGAAGAAATGTCAAATCTACGCTATTCAGGTGGGATACGCAAATCAGAAAGATAAAACTGCTATGCTGGGTAGCATTCCGATAGTACAAGATTTTGCAGATGTTTTTCCCGAGGAAGTGCCGGGATTACCACCTAAAAGGGATGTGGATTTCACAATTGAGCTGATTCCAGGGGCAGCACCTGTATCACGGGCACCCTACCGTATGAGTGTACCAGAACTAACAGAATTAAAAATGCAACTGCAGGAGCTGTTAGATAAAAATTACATCCGTCCCAGCATATCACCCTGGGGAGCCCCAGTGCTATTCGTCAAAAAGAAAGATGGAACCTTTCGGATGTGCATTGATTATCGTCAGCTGAATAAGCTCACGATAAAAAACAAATACCCTTTGCCTAGGATCGACGAACTTTTTGATCAGGTAAAGGGAGCAACGATATTCTCTAAAATTGATCTGCGATCTGGTTACCATCAGATCAGAATTAAAGAGGAGGATATCGCTAAGACCGCTTTCAGAACGCGGTATGGGCATTATGAATTCGTGGTGCTACCTTTTGGGCTAACCAATGCACCTGCTACCTTCATGTGTTTGATGAACAGTGTGTTTCATCGGTTTTTAGACAAGTTTGTGCTGATATTCATAGATGACATTCTGATTTACAGCAGATCAAGAAAGGAGCATGAGGAACACCTTAGATTGGTGTTGCAAACTTTGCGAGAACATCAATTATATGCAAAGTTTAGTAAGTGTGATTTCTACAAGGAGGAGATACAATATTTGGGCCACGTAATCACCAAGGAAGGAATCGCAGTAGACCCTGAGAAGATCAGAACTATAATGGAGTGGCCTATACCAAAGGACGTGGCAGATATTAGGTCCTTTATGGGGTTAGCGGGTTATTATAGAAGATTTGTTGAAGGCTTTTCGAGGGTAGCATACCCTATCACCTCTTTGCAAAAGAAGGGAAAAGTATTTAAGTGGACCTCAGAATGCCAGAAGAGCTTTGAACAACTCAAGCACTTACTCACTACCGCACCTGTATTAAGTATAGCTGATCCTAATAAGGATTACGTGGTCTGCACAGACGCAAGTAAAGAAGGTGTGGGAGGAGTGCTGATGCAAGAAGGAAGAGTCATTGCTTATGAATCCAGGAAGCTGAAAGAGCATGAGCAGAAATACTCTGCTTACGACTTGGAGCTGGCTGCTGTCATTCATGCCCTGAAAATGTGGCGGCACTACCTTTTGGGCAGAAAATTTCTGTTACTAACAGACCACCACAGCCTAACAAACTACTTCAGCCAACCCACTTTAAACACAAGGCAAGCTCGTTGGGCTGACTTCTTAAGTGGGTTCGACTTCGAAATTAAGCATTTAAAAGGAAAGGAGAACCGAGTGGCTGATGCATTAAGTCGAAAAGTACAATGCTTGTGCAAAATTTCAGTTAGTAAATGGCAGAATACGTTATTGGAAAGGATAAAAATAGCAGCTGAATGTGATGCTGTTTACCAGCAAATTAAACAGCGGATACAACAACTTCCTGGTAAAGAAACACAACAGGGACATGAGCTGGATGATGCCGGAATGCTGTACTTTAACAAAAAGCTGTATGTACCCAATGAAGACAGTGTTAAGAAGCTAATTCTGGATGAATTTCATACCAGCCATTATACTGGGCATCCGGGCTACCAGAAAATGGTTACCGCTCTTCGAAAAGAATATTACTGGCCAAAAATGAAGAAGGAGATAGCTGAGTATCTAGCACGATGTCTAGAATGTCAGCAGATTAAGGCGGAACATTTGCATCCAGCAGGGCTGTTACAACCCTTACCCATTCCGGAATGGAAATGGGAGACTATCTCCATGGATTTTATAACTGGACTGCCTAAAACAAAGAAAAATAATGATTCCATTATGGTGGTAGTGGATAAGCTGAGTAAGGCAGCACACTTCATACCTGTGCAGTCGACATATAAGGCTGTGCAAATTGCTCATATTTTCATGCAAAATGTGTTTAAGTTGCATGGGCTTCCGAAGGTGATTATCTCTGATCGGGATGTCAAGTTTACATCAACCTTTTGGAGGACATTGTTTGCTGAACTAGGAACACAACTGAACTTTAGCACAGCTTATCATCCCCAAACAGATGGCCAAACAGAACGAGTGAATCAGGTTGTGGAGGACATGCTGAGAGCCTGCGTTATGATGAAGCCAACCCAATGGGAAGAATATCTCCACCTGGTCGAATTCGCATATAACAATGGATATCACTCCTCAACACAGATGAGTCCTTTTGAAGTTATGTATGGGCGGAAGTGCCGCACACCCGCAAGCTGGGGTGGACCGGAGGACAGGTTGCGAATTGGTCCTGATATGCTCAAGGAAATGGAGGATACGGTGAAGAGGGTGCGTATCAACTTAAAAGCCGCTCAGGACAGACAGAAAATTTTCGCTGATCGAAAGAGAAGATTCAAGGAATTCCAAGTTGGGGATCATGTATTTGTAAGAATCCAACCAAGAAGGAGTACCTTGCAGTGGAGCGGATGTGCCAAACTAGCACCTCGCTACTTTGGACCTTTCCAGATCTTGGCAAAAGTGGGGCCGGTAGCTTATCAACTTGCCCTACCAAGCCATATTAGGATCCACAATGTGTTTCACGTATCTGTATTAAAGCAATACGTTTACGATCCTAAACATGTGATTCAATGGCAGAATGTTCAGGTAAGAATTAATCTGGTCACTATAGATAAGCGTTGCTTCTAAACTGAAAAATAATTAAATCTATTGCTGATTGCAGGTCGAGCCGGAAGGCGAGGTTCTGGTCGAACCACTGACCATTCTCGACCAGAGAGAAGTGCAGCTACGGAAACGGGTTATTTTCCAAGCTAAAGTGCAGTGGCAGCACTATGGACCGGAAGAGGCCACTTGGGAGGATGAGGAACTCCTTAGAGAAGCTTACCCAAACTTGTTTAAAGGAGACAGACATCGGGACGATGTCCAATCTTAGGAGGGGGAGATGTAATGACCCCATGATATGTAAATTTGAAAGTTTACTGTGGTAAAAGACAGTAATATAGTTGTTGTTATGTTTTAAACAAAACTATGACAAACTATTTTTAATTAAGTAATCTAAATATTTCTTGGAATTGCTGACAGCCTCTAAGAGGTGAATCTTAAAGAAAGTGATCAGTTGTGATAACTGATGGAACTACCCTCCAAAACAGGAAAAGTCCTGACTGAGGGAAAATTCTGGGCTGTGAGGACAGACAGAAGAAAGAAAATCTTTTTCCAAGAACAGGAAAAAGGGAAGAAAAGAAAAGTGGTTAAGTCTGGTTAGGACCAGATAACCTGGCATAGAGAGTGCACAAATCCTGTTGAGGGTTGGAGGCCCGCAGGATGGCTCGGGGGGAGAATTCCGTTTGAGGGATGGATCTCATGGCTGGGTGGAGAGCAGAATTAAAGCTCAGGTGACTTGTTTGTTTGAAAAACCATTCCTGACATTGGTAATCAGGTATGGTTCCAAACTTTGTAGTCCCTGATTGGAAATTAATGTGCATTGAAGTTACAGTAGTTAAATAGGAAAAGTCTGTTTGTTTTCCTAGATACTGTCGCAATGATTAGCATAGTGTACAATTGTAAACCTTAAAGAAATGGACTGTCAGTTAAATGGGCAGGGGCTGGGTTGGTACCCAGGTAAAGTAAATGGTACGTAAATAGTAAAACAAGGTTGTATATGAGTATAAGGTAGCCATAACCGAGGACTGGTTACTGAGTAACAGTCTTGACCTAACCTTATTAGCAAGGTCATTACTGTTCAAAACAAATAGATACTGATGAAACTAAACAAAAGTGAACTCTATAACTGCTATCTGAAGCGAATACTGTGGAATGGCATTAGAATGGGGGTTTAAACCTCTGAGTTAAAAGAAGAGCACCGAATGTAGTTGGAAGGAACCCCGTGACGGAGGAACAATGAGACAGTAGATAACATAAGCAATTAATATTCTGTGTATGACCAACAAATGACTCTATACAGAGAGCGTTGGTGAACGGTGAAATAGAGAACAGAAATTGTAATACACTTCATTAAACAATTGTTACCGGGTCTCAGTACTCGCGGTATGAATATAAAAACAAACCTGTGTTTATAGAGCTATAGCCGGGTACAGAAAGAATACGAATAAACCAAGTTTTTGTGTATTATAGCAACAAATAATAACAGTGGTAATACATATCCAGATACGATGCATGCAAATGAAAATGAAAGATAATCATATTAAACCAGAGAACCTGTGCATGCAACTGTAACGATAGATATTCATTTTAATCAGGGAAACTGTGCGAAAACTGAAAGAGAGACAGTAATCATGCATGAAGGATAGTCTTTTCCACAGGGAAAAGGGCTAACTATCAAACACTAAACATTCGCCGAGGTCATATTATACAGACTGGCGATAAAAGAGCGTCTAGAAATACAGAACTGGTAACCAGAAATTATCATCATAACTTTGATAACACCAAGGCGAATGCCGTATGAAAAATAAATAAAACCTGTAGCAAAATATAAACCCTATGCCTCTGTTTCTTGAGTATCGGACAAACAATCTGAAACGATTCAATATACTGATGGAAATGCCCTGAGGGCTAAAAGAGTTTGTGCTCAGTTGTAACTACAAACAGCACCGAACGGTGAAATATTAAACATAAATAAATCAGTACATTTGATTAAGGGAACAAGCCCCAATTTACTCATTACGGGATCTGTGCGTGAAGACCAGATCTGAAACCCAAGTAAACTACATCAAATGTACCAAACTTGCCGCAAGGCAGTTCTGTAAATCCAAATGGAAAAATAAACGTGAAATGCATAACGTAACCCAGAACTTCTCTATGAACTATAACATTCAACAGTGAAATCACCGTCGTGACCTATCTATGCAGCGAAGGCAACTGTAAGGGTTCTCCACAGAGAATACCCGGCAGCGGAAATGAGAAAACCGTATTGGAGGCAGAGGTCTGCACCAAAACACACATGGTAGTTCATGATTGTAACCATTAACCATTACTAAGTAAACAGGGCTTCGAATGCCGGGAACATACCTGTGTGTCACCGGAGGATTGTTTTGCAGTGTGAAGACACCATGGGTTCGTCCGAAGCATAGCAATATGCGGCTGCACAAACTCGGTAAAGAAATGTAAACACTGTAAGTAACACTCCATGGATAACAAAGCAGTTAAATCATAATGCAAGACTGATAAACCATGTTAATACCTGTGAGGATTCGATTATGGGCGGAATGCAGTCTCCGGAGCGTTGCAGGTTGAAGGGATAAGGTTGTTGGAGTCGAGCTCGAGAAGGAGCATTGAACCAGGTCCGCAAAGACCGCGGACACCAAATAAACGCTAAGATAGTGTGGAGACGCTTAAATATCATAGATGACCCTTGAACGATTTCCAACCCTCCGATCTCCGGATGAGATCTGGGCCGTCGAAGTAAGGCGGGAATCACAGGCGGTAAGACCAAAATCTGCAATACCAAGGCATCACATGGCCGGAGAAACCAGGCCATGCCACCTGCCCCGGAAGGACTGTTGTCTTAAAGGTAAGTATGACCTGTCATCCGATAGTACTGCAGCGGGACCATCAAAGCCCACGCCCATTAATACAGTGTCGTTGGTAATATCTTTAGTAGGTACTGTAATATAGGTAGAGTATACACCTATAACATAGTTACTATTATGCTTAATGCCGTGTGGAATATAAAACAGGGATCCATAAAATAGAATCGCACGCCAATGATACACATGTATATGGTATAATGTGTGAACTATGATTATAAAGTGTAATGTGCACACGTAAGACCGGATTATCTTATAGTGAGCATTAAGTTAGAATGGTTGGGTATATATTAAAAAAAAAAAAATTATGTATATGTGGAAAGAGGTGTGACATAATCGGTTCTTGAAATCTTCGTTTATAATTAGTTTTTCTACTCATGTTCTTCTCTCATTTTTCATTCCTCCCTTTGGATTCACTCCCATTCTAGGAAACACCTTTTGGTGTCCCTTCTATTCATAAATGACCTCTTATTCTCGACAATTGTACTTCAATTTTTTTTTATAATATATTGACAATCAATGATGTTATGACCAAAAGTATTGCATGAATAAAGAAATCCATGAAAGTATTTTGTATACCTAGAGATCGTTTATCTTTGATTTCTACAATCTTGAGGAGGAAAAAGTCTTGATGAATCCTCTTTGCTTCTTTATTTTGCTATCTCCCTTGGTTCTCTGTTTGATTGTAGCTTCCCCCAAATTAGATCTACTATTTTCTAGCTTGTTTCTTGTTGAATCACCTCAACTTCTAGTCCTTCACAATGTCTATCTATCTCCTTCAACTGATTACTCACTTCATCAATTCTACTTGTCTCCTCCAGCTGGTTTTTCAAGTTAAGGATTTCTTCCTTAAAATCATACTCCCTCTCTTCAAGTATTTGAAGGAGATTTTTAAAATGTTTTTTTTCTGATAAGAGATTTTTTATTTTGACCAATGTTGAGCTAAACTTAGCTTCATCTCCAACTAATGTCTCCTCTTTATAGTCAACTACTTTAATACTGGGAGAACAGATCTCATCTAGGTGATCACTTTCCCTCCCAGGTCTTTTTTTCTTCTTCATTCACTTTACCTTTCCTCCTTCATACAAAATTTGTAGCCTGTCCCAAATCTCTTTTACAGTCTTGAGATCCACCACATTCTCAGGTCCATATTATGAAGATTGTCATAGGTTGAACATGAAGAAAACCACCTTGCTATTGTTATGATGCTTCTCTTTCTTTATTATCAATCGTCATTTTTTAACAAATGTTAGCCTCAACTAGGTAGGAGCCACTAATCCTCTCAAATAATTTGTTGGCCACTCTCAGCTTGGAAGCCCCAACTCCCTATCAACTATCTGCTAGCCGCCACTAGCAAGGAGCCAGTACTCCTATCTCGGCAAGCCACCACTTGTTGGAGGCAACAATATCCTCAAACTCTATGGGTCGTGATTTCATTCATTTCAGACTACGCCCTTAAGCAAGGACATTAACTCTGCAACACATGAACAAACCAACCCTCTCTACAACACAATTTCTTCCTCTTTAAGTATGATCACTGCTACATATATACACACAACTTCATTATGCATTGTAGCTCAAACTTGATCTCCAACAATAGTATAACATATTTATGCTAAATTCTCCATCATCAAGATAGACTAAACCAACACATTAGTTACTGTGTATTTACCTTTATGTCCATAACAAATAGGACCAAAACACCAAGTCCAATCAATTAATGCATTTATTCCTTACTTTTGGTGATTATCAAATATGACCAAAATAAAATAACTAATGCATTTACTCTTTACTTTTGGTTATCAAATCAATGATTAATTGTGTTCATTACTCTTGATGACCAAACCATAATCTCTCTAAAGGTTGATATCAATTCCAACCACACAACGTTGTTTCCAACACTCAAAGCAAGTCTTAAAATAAATTGAAGGACTAAATAGACTATGCAATAATTGGATAGGGGACTCCATTGAAGACACCTTAAAGAAATAGCTTCCAAACAAACCGAAAAAGCCATTTATAGCCTACTCCTCAACTTGGCCTAACAAATTTGGTTTCCTATTAATGCAAAACTTATTGAGAGTAAGGATACCATTATCTTCAGTTGTTCCTCTCAAAATGTAAATGTTTTAAGCATTTTTCATGATTCTCCACTTCTCCTCCTCACCTTTCCCTTGGGCATTTTTTAATAGAGCCTAGCATGGCAGTACATCTCGGAAAGTGTATGGATACTTATCTTCTTCTCCTCAAACTATATACATTTTTTCATAAATGGAGTTAGCAAAGTTACATTCAGTAAACTCATCGCACTAAAGTTGGTTCTCACTTGGTTCTCACTTTAGCACTTGGGAAAGAGGTTACACATACAAATTGTAAGTAACTCCCTCTTAATTATTCAGTGAATAAAAGAATCAACTACTTTCTCTCACATTTTCTTGGACAGGAAAAAACAACTTTGAAATTAAAAAGTTGTCCAAATAGAAACCTTAATTTTATTTTTACTTCAAAATTCAAAATCAATCATCGTTATCGTCCTCACGGGTTATTATCGTCCTCACGGGTTATTATCCTGAATCCTAAATCTCACTCCCTCATTATTTCACATTTTCTTGAAAAATGAATTAGAATGAAAATAATATAATACTTACACCTTGAAGAAGTTGTACTTATTTTTATCTTATATAAAAGCATAAATGTTTATTACTAGGGTATGACTACCCTCACACTTTATAGGGGAGTGAAGGTCCTTCCAAACCTAATCACTGACATAATGCTATTTTTTTGAGAAAAAATTATTTTCAGTTTGTACAAATCATTATAAAGTAGTTTGGAATACATCATTGGTATCTGCTCTTCCTCTTTCTTTCCTTATTTTTTCTAATCTTCAACCAAATCACATTATCCTTTCGCAGGAAAAAACCACTGGTTAGGTGATGCTAGTGGCCTTTTCGATTATGATTGCTGAACAAAACCAAAAGAAAAAATGGCAGTGAACCGCGTTTCAGAACACGCAACTAAACAATGTCATCACAAGATTGCATCGCATCTTGGCCTGCGGATAAATAATTGCAACGAGCCAAGGATAACTCTCGAAGAAAAGACGTGACAGAACTAACAACTCAATCAAAACAAACGACATGCTTCTGGCATGCAGTGCAGAGACATAAAAATTGACGTTATTGATAATATTTTCTTGGGATAAACAATGGCAGAATGTTATAAATAGACGCAGCCAGAAATATTGACGCTCAGTATTGCACTTGCAGCAATTAAGCTCCACTCCTAACCTCAAGCGTTTCGACGCTGGTGATAGTGAAGATGAAGAGGGCCAGCATTTCAATGGGGCAGGCAGTGCTCTTTGCAGTGATTGTTGCGATAGCCATTTTCGTTGAGCCTGGAGAGTGTCAGAGGCCGGGAGAGAAGGTGCAGTGCAAAATAATGGGAACGCCATGTTTTATGGATATTCTTTCCTGCCCCAGTGATTGCCCTGAACGTATACCAGAGAACCCCGATGTCAAGGGCTGCTACGTAGATTGTTCCATTGACTGCAATGCCACCTGTAGAAGTAGGGTATCTATATCTAACTGTTAGAAATCAAATTAATCTGTCGATAGCTGTGATTTGCCCCAGTGATATTTGAATTGGAGTTATATATATATCTATATATATATATATATATATAATTTTTAAAGAATAATATTAAGATAAGTTATATATTTCTTATTTTAATATAAAATTAAAAATTAATTTAAAATCTTTATGGTTTAGGTAGTTATTTATTATTTTATTTAAAACTGACATGAAGAAAGGAAAAAAAGAAAGAAGAAGTAGTAATTAATAATCTCTATGAGTTAACTAGGTATTTATTATTTTATTTAAAAGTGATAAGATACTATTTCAAAGTATAATTTTTTTTAAATTATGATTATAATACAAAAAACCGAAGTTTTTTAATAAATTAATATGATTCTGATGATTATTGCTTATTGAGTTTGATTTATAAAAATTTGGTGTATCAAAAATCATTTAAACTTTTTAATAGTTATTTGTTTATTTTAATTTATTTCTAATAACATTATTTGTGTAGATTTTTCTAATTAAATTATTATAAAAATTTATTTTAGATAAATTATAAGATAATTTTCAAATGTCCAACATTTATTTTGAATAAATATTACTAATAATTATAATAGTTATCTCTTGAATGATTATTTTTCACTTTTATTTTTAAATAAAATAAATTCCTATCGCCTAACTCTTTCTCATTATCGAAGCTTTTTCTATTCCTGACCATGAGTAAAATGTACACTTTAAAATTCGAACATTTTCAACCTAGGGTACAATTTACCTCCAAAATCTTTTATAGCGATTGAGAAATGTAGTTTCGGATAACTCATTTCTCATTATCAAATCTTTCTCATCATCAAAGCTTTTTCTATCCCTGACCATGAATAAAATGTCCACTTTGAAATTTGAACATTTTCAACCTAGGATACAATTTATTTCCAAAAGCTTTAGTTTTTAAGATAGATCGTTTTAAATATGATTATTTTTAACTTACTGGTTTCGATTATTTTAAACTAGAAATATCAAATTTCTTATTTTCTTATATTTTCCATCATTAAATTTTGTATTATATTTCAGATATTAAAATTTTTGATATTTTAAATATTTTCCATCATTAAATTTTGTATTATATTTCAGATATTAAAATTTTTGATATTTTAAATCAAATTCACATCATAATTAGTAGATTTAGATCTGGATTTAAAATAACTCCAGATTAATTTTATTTGATCTTTTATATCTATCTGTGTGTTATATCTCCATTTCTCTAGAGAATGCCTACCTACCCTGCATCAAATAAAATTATTGAAGGTTTTATGCTCACTTTTAGTAATTTCATCCTATCTTTACTTCACACCGAATTTCCTAAACGTCTTATAGATTAAGTTCATAATCGATAAAATTTTGTTTTGCAGACCGAATAGCAAACTGTTCAGGAGTTGGAGCTGCTTGCTATGACCCTCGCTTCATAGGAGGAGATGGCATCATGTTCTACTTCCATGGAAAGAGTAACCAGGATTTCAGCCTCGTGTCTGATAATGCCTTGCAAATCAATGCTCATTTTATTGGCCGCAGGCCTGAAGGGAGAACCAGAGATTACACCTGGGTTCAATCCCTCGGCATGATGTTCGGCACTCATACCTTCACAGTGGGTGCAAATAAGGTATCCAAATGGGATGACGGGGTCGACCATTTCTTCTTCGCCATTGATAAACAGCCCCTCACCGTTCCTGTGGGATATCGTTCGCTCTGGAAGGCACCGTCGGGCGACCTAATCGTCCAACGAAACGAAGAGCACAATGGCATTGTCGTGTTGATCCCGGAGATGGTGGAGATATTGGTGAGGGTGGTGCCCGTCACCAAGGAGGACGACCGCGTTCACAATTATCAGATTCCCTCTGACGATTGCTTTGCTCATCTGGAAACCGAGTTCAAATTCTTCACACTCTCTTCAAATGTGGAAGGTGTTCTTGGACAAACTTATAGGCCAAATTTCAGAAACCCAGTGAAGGTGGGAGTGCCGATGCCTATCATGGGTGGGGAGAACAAGTACCGTACCTCGTCTCTTCTCACGGCAGATTGCAAGGCCTGCATTTTCATGCCGAATCCTTCACCGGCTCGTGAGACTGAGAACTCGCACCAGCTTATTATAAAAGCAGCAGCAACCAGCTTGGACTGCACTGGAAAGTTGGGGGACGGGCAGGGTATCTTCTGCCGAAGATAAATACACTTCCCATGCTTCATGTTTGAATAAGGAAACTGTTTTCCATTTCTAGCTGTTGAATCTTTATCTATGGTTCACCTATTTATAAATTGGTCACTGTCGGCTCTGGGTCTTGTAGCGAATATTCCTCCGTTTTTCGCTCTCCATCTCAGTTCGGGTCAATGAGACCAGTCAGACGTTGCAGTATTCGCAGTTATATTGTTATAGTAGGCCGTTGCTATTAGATGACTTGGTCTGCCTCGTTCTGATTTCCATTAGGTCATCGGGTACGGATGTGTAGGCTTTTAATTGCTTCGATAATTTGAGATGATGGGGATATGTCCTCCAGTTTGAGTATGTTGTTTAGTATTTCGGAAGTATGCTGAAAAAGATTGACCTATTCTTATGTACGTGGAAGGTTGAAAAAAGAGTGCCTAATACACGTCCTGGAACTCATTTTCGTGTCTAAATTTAATCAAATACATGAAAAAAAATAAATAAATTAATAAAGGCTATTTAATTTAATTTCATTATTTATTCTTATATATGAATTTTGTAATTTTAATTTATTTAGTTAAATAATATTTGTGGAAATAAAATTATCTCAAGTAATACGAGTAACGGGTCGAGCTGTATAAAATAAAAACCGAGTTAAAATAATATTCGTGAAAATAAAATTATTTGAAAATAGCGTTTTTATTATCAAAGCAATGGGCCCAGTAACGGGTCGAGCTGGTACATGTGTATAAACTAAAAACCGACCTCAAATTTGTTCCGAGAAACCCAAAATTTGAGGATAGCGAAAGCACAAAATTTAAGAATCTAGAATCGAGAGTGCACTTCGGAGCAGTAGGTCCCGATTTATGTTACATAGTTCGAGTTGAATATATATATATATAGATATATATTATTTGATTTGGTTTATAATTATAATTTAATTAAATTTAAAATAATAGTAGTATATTATTTTTTAAAATATATAATCATTATATATAATCAAAATTATAAAATTTAATTAAATTTAAAATATTAATAGTATATTATTTTTTTAGGGTATATAACCATATATATTGTATAAATTATTGTTGGAAATAATAGAGGGGGTGAATCACTATTATTACATTAATAAAACTTGTTCATTTCTATAATCAGATTCATATATGCTACTTCCACAACTTCTTATGATTAAGTTAATTGATCTTCAATGAGTGCATTAGAACATTATCAACCATATTATCAGATAACAGATGCCGTAATAGAGAATAGATCATCACACATAAGGCACACACATGAACACCATGATATAAGGTGGAAACCCAATGCGGGAGAAAAACCACCTGCTGCAAGTCATCTCAATCTTCTTCTTAATAAGAAAATCCTTTTACAATATTTGTACTGGTGCGGTCTTATACCAGTACGGGAGCTACAACCCCCTTTGCTCTTGTACTAGCCGATCCATTTACTAGTACGCAGACTGCTACCTGCTACAATGCTCCAAAGATCTCCCTTAACTTTTGTACTAGCTTAGATACTAGTACATAGGCGCTGGCCTACAATCTTCTCTCCTCCAGGTACCACGTTTCATCAATTTTAAGACTGGATACACTGAAGCACAACACATAATCTGAAAGGCCACTTTTCATCCAATTTTCATACTAGACCCAACAACAACATTGAAGCTCATAATCAAACAACCTTCTGAATCACCCAATCACCAGATCCATACATATACAATGATATTATGAGAGTTATCAACCAGATCTAGTACATAAAGATAAGTCATTAATCATGCTGTTATCTGAACTCAATACCAGTAACCAAACATCAGTTATGCACCCAAAACCCTGCAGAATAGTCAAAGGCAGTTAAAACAAATTTTAAGCAGGGATCGCAACTTCAATGGTATAGATCTGCGAATATATGTACTACCTCCACACCTGCGCCTTCTGTGGTGCCGCGACCACCGCACCAGCGCCTTCTGTGGTGCCTCCGCACTGCGCCTTCTGTGGCGCCTCCGCACTGCGCCTTCTGTGGCACCTCCGCACTGCGCCTTCTGTGGCGCCTCGGTGGCGTCTCTGCACTGCGCCTTCTGTGGCGCCTCTGTGGCGTCTCCGCACTGCACCTTCTGTGGCGTCTCCGCACTGCGCCTTCTGTGGCACCTCCGCACTGCGCCTTCTGTGGCACCTCCGCACTGCGCCTTCTGTGGCATCTCTTCACTGCGCCTTCTGTGGCGCCTCTGTGGCATCTCCGCACTGCGCCTTCTGTGGCGCCTCTGCACAACGCCTTCTGTGGCGTCTCCGCACTGCGCCTTCTGTGGCACCTCTGTGGCGTCTCCGCACTGCGCCTTCTGTTGCGCCTCCACACTGTGTCTTCTGTGGCGCCTCCGCACTTCCGCATCTGCAGCGCTCGAGAGATCACCCTTCACAGATTCGCTTTCAACTTCACTTTCATAGATCAAACTTTCAAAACAATAACCCAATATTTTAGATCTTAAGATATTCAATTGCAAGGATTGAATTAGCCAAGTGATCTCCTTTGCTTTATATAGGCTTAGGCCTTTGACAATACCACGGGCCAAAACAATAGGATCAAAAAAACTGTTGGACTAATACCATGAACCAACCATGAAAGTACGTGAGATCAACACTTTTGACGAAGTACCATGGTCCAAAACCATAGGTTCAAATACCAAGGACTAACTACCATGGACCAAAGGTAAGTTCTCCAACATATACACGCTTTTCCTCATAGGTTCAAATACCAAGGACTAACTACCATGGACCAAAGGTAAGTTCTCCAACATATACCCGCTTTTCCTCATAGGTTCAAATACCAAGGACTAACTACCATGGACCAAAGGTAAGTTCTCCAACATATACGCGCTTTTCCTCATAGGTTCAAATACCAAGGACTAACTACCATGGACCAAAGGTAAGTTCTCCAACATATACGCGTTTTTCCTTGCATGAAGGTGCATGAACTTTTTCTCTACATGAAATAAACTTTTCTCTGCATAAAAGTGCGTGAACTTTTCTCTATATGAAATAAACTTTTCTCTGCATAAAAGTGCGTGAACTTTTCTCTACATGAAATAAAATTTTCTCTGCATATAATTTATTATCTGAGATGAGTGGGTTGCCATCAAGTACAACATATGTATCATAATGCCAACAATCTCGCCCTTTGGACTTGATGGCAACAACAACCAATCACTCTCCCCCTTTGACATCAAGGGCAAAGGGTTATGCTCCCCCTAAGAACATGCTCCCCCTGAATATGAACCAAATCTGTAAAGAAGAAACATAATCCACCAAACACCATAAATGACCATGAAAGAGATAGATTGCAGCAATAATCAGACCAGCATCCAATATCTCCTTCTGTACGTCCTCCATAATGCCAACAATGCATTATAAGCTCCCCCTGAGTACCTGTTGAAATCTCTGAATGAGCTCCCCCTTTGTATATGTCATGGTGCACCAATCTGATCATGCTCTTTCTGAGAACAAGCTGAAATGTCTGCTCTGCTATATAGTGTTGTTCATGCTCAGGCTCCCCCTGACTGTAAGCAAGGTCTGCAAAAGGATGTTCTACATCACAAATGACCTCCCTAAAAGATTCAATACATACATCCATCACCCAACCAAGTGAGGATATATCAGAAAAATGAAAACCAAATACATTACATCTTCATCCCAGGCATAGTGGGGAAACCAACATAGGTCGTTACATGACCTGAAGAGATGACACTATTACATCATGAGTCTTGATATGACATCACCTAAATAAGATGAACATCAGCAACAACACTTTATGATCTGCTCCATAGTATTTGTCAACAGCAACTAGACCAGCAACTTGTATTAGTGCATGAATCATCAAGGTATGTCCGCATCAACAGAATTTCACATTTTATGTGAGAAACATCATAGCCATCCAGATCTACATGAATCAAGTATCATCAATTGGGAATATCTGCATTAATCAACATATGTATGAAACAATCCTATCATCAAATAGATAAGAGCTCATTATCATCATGTCTCCAACAATGCAACTTTGAATAATCATCCCTGTATCCAGCCAACAATCCTCATCCATTTGTGCCAAGAATGAAAGGAATCATAACTGTAATATATGATCTTTATGCATATCATGACAACAGCATATGAGTGACTCAACATCAACAAGATGTGAATTCAAGTTAAGTGCTTCCCATGCAAGCATCATTAGAGAATCAACCATAAATCTGATCCAAGAACCATGTGAACAACTCATAACCATAGCAAGATGAATCATTTATCCATATAAGTATCATCACCAAGGACTATTAACCATAATGCCAATAATGCATTAAGTCCATATGCTCCCTCTAAACCTGTGCCATCTGTCTGATCATGCATATCAATAAGAAGTATCAAGACATCATCAATATCAAGTTAGAACCAAAACACTTCTAACCATCATATCCACACATCATTATTATTAACTAGAGCAAAACTGATCCTTCTCTTGAATCTGTCCCTACTGCCTTTCTTCAAACAATCATATACGCGACTGTGCAGTAACTAACTCGCGTATATATGCAACTTTCCTTTATGGAGTTTGCATATGAGATTCAGGACATTGAAGTTTTGTACTTTCAGCTCCCTCTGATTCTGGTATGTCTGTACGTTGTGCAGTGCCGCCTTTTTCTGACTGTACTTCATTTTTCCTCCATATCTTCAAGCGTGATGATGACATTTTCTCCTTTTGATATGGTGCCCACACTTTGTTCCTGCATTCCTTAGCTATATGTCCAAGCTTGTTACATGCATAACATCTTACATGTTTCATATTCCTCCTGTAACAATCAGCAGCTTTGTGACCAAACATATTGCAAGAAAAGCAATATCCATAAAAGTACCTTGAATGTGATGATCTTTCTGCATAATGGTCTTGAACCCTTCTTCTTCTACATCTAGCTGCAACATGTCCAAGATTATGACATACATAACATTCAACATTATTCATAGGAGGAGTAAAGGATTTTCTTTGAGGAATCTCTTTTCTTGGTTGATGATGAGATTGATCTTTCATTTCTTCGTTGATCACTTTAGATTTCTCTTTAGAGTTCCTTGCCTCACCTTGTGAACTAGATTCACCTTCAACAGATTCATGGAAACCAAGACCAGTCTTTATAGCAGGAGACCTTTGACTACTAAGAATATCATCCAAGACTTTAGAACTATCTTGAAATCGTAAAAGCTTATCCTTTTCTTCTAGTTTACCTTTCAAGATATTTACCTCAACCTGAAGCTGTTCTTCCTTTTCAAGAGGTTGCTTTTTCAAATCTTCTTCAGCTTTCCTTCCTTCTTCCATTTGTTCCCTTAGTTTGAGAATCTCCTTTTCTTGTTTTTCATTCAGATCTTGCTGCATTTGACGAACTCGGAAGGCACATTCTAGTTGAGATTTTAAGCTGGTGACTTCGTTTTCTTGTTTTGCAATAGCTTGGAGTAGATCTGTATTCTGCTTTTTTGATTCTTCAAGATCTCCTTTTAGTGAGAGGATTGTAGCTTCAAGATTTTCATAGTAGCTGGATCTATCTTTGAGTTTCTTGATGGTTGTGCTTCTTTCGTTGACTTCTTTTCTTAATGATGTCACTTCATGCTGCAATTTTTGACATTGGTCTTCCTTGTCCTTGAGTAGCTTTCTTACCTTGTTTCCTTCTTCTGGTTGGGCCTTTAGTTTGGTAGCTTCTTCTTTGAAATCACATTCCCTTTTGTCAGCCTTTTAAATTCTGCCTCTATTTGATATCTTTCTTGTTCACCCATAAGAGCAAATTCAGTAGTTTCGCTATCACTTTCATCTCTTCCAAAAGGAAAGATAGATGGAACATCAGAGGATAATATATTCATACCTGATAATGATTCTGAATCTGATTCTGAATCTGAAGAGCTTCTTATACCTAATCCCCAATCAATTCTCCCACTGTCATAGTTCTTCTGAGATGACTTCTTTTTCTTAGGTGCTTTCTTCTTAAGCTTCTTTCCCATTGTTCCACGGATCTCCTTCAAGCGATCAAGCTTCTATCAAATGACCTGCTCTGATACCAATTGTTGGAAATAATACTAAGAGGGGGGGGGGGGTGAATCAGTATTATCACATTAATAAAACTTTTTCATTTCCATAATCAGATTCATATATGCTACTTCCACAACTTCTTATGATTAAGTTAATTGATCTTCAATGAGTGCATTAGAACATTATCAACCATATTATCAGATAACAGATGCCGTAATAGAGAATAGATTATCACACATAAGGCACACACATGAACACCATGATATAAGGTGGAAACCCAATGCGGGAGAAAAACCACCTGCTGCAAGTCATCTCAATCTTCTTCTTAATAAGAAAATCCTTTTACAATATTTGTACTGGTGCAGTCTTACACCAGTACGGGAGCTACAACCCCCTTTGCTCTTGTACTAGCCAATCCATTTACTAGTACGCAGGCTGCTACCTGCTACAATGCTCCAAAGATCTCCCTTAGCTTTTGTACTCGCTTAGATACTAGTACATAGGCGCTGGCCTACAATCTTCTCTCCTCTAGGTACCACGTTTCATCAATTTTCAGACTGGATACACTGAAGCACAACACATAATCTGAAAGGCCACTTTTCATCGAATTTTCATACTAGACCCAACAACAACATTGAAGCTCATAATCAAACAACCTTCTGAATCACCCAATCACCAGATCCATACATATACAATGATATTATGAGAGTTATCAACCAGATCTAGTACATAAAGATAAGTCATTAATCATGTTGTTATCTGAACTCAATACCAGTAACCAAACATCAGTTATGCACCCAAAACCCTGCAGAATAGTCAAAGGCAGTTAAAACAAATTTTAAGCAGGGATCGCAACTTCACTGGTATAGATCTGCGGATATCTGTACTACCTCCGCACCTGCGCCTTCTGTGGCGCCGCGACCACTGCACCTGCGCCTTCTGTGGCGCCTCCGCACTGCGCCTTCTGTGGCGCCTCCGCACTGTGCCTTCTGTGGCGCCTCTGCACTGCGCCTTCTGTGGCACCTCCGCACTGTGCCTTCTGTGGCGCCGCGGTGGCGTCTCCGCACTGCGCCTTCTGTGGCACCTCGGTGGCGTCTTCGCACTGCGCCTTCTGTGGCGCCTCCGCACTGCACCTTCTGTGGTACCTCTGTGGCGTCTCTGCACTGCGCCTTTTGTGGCTCCTCTGTGGCGTCTCTGCACTGCGCCTTCTGTGGCGCCTCCGCACTGCGCCTTTTGTGGCGCCTCCACACTGTGCCTTCTGTGGCGCCTCTGTGGCGTCTCCGCACTGCGCCTTCTGTGGTGCCTCTGCACTGCACCTTCTGTGGCACCTCCGCACTGCGCCTTCTGTGGCGCCTCCGCACTTCCGTAGCTGCAGCGCTCGAGAGATCACCCTTCACAGATTCGCTTTCAACTTCACTTTCATAGATCAAACTTTCAAAACAATAACCCAATATTTCAGATCTTAAGATATTAAATTGCAAGGATTGAATTAGCCAAGTGATCTCCTTTGCTTTATATAGGCTTAGGCCTTTGACGATACCACGGGCCAAAACCATAGGATCAAAAAAACTGTTGGACTAATACCATGAACCAACCATGAAAGTACGTGAGATCAACACTTTTGACGAAGTACCATGGTCCAAAACCATAGGTTCAAATACCAAGGACTAACTACCATGGACCAAAGGTAAGTTCTCCAACATATACGCACTTTTCCTCATAGGTTCAAATACCAAGGACTAACTACCGTGGACCAAAGGTAAGTTCTCCAACATATACCCGCTTTTCCTCATAGGTTCAAATACCAAGGACTAACTACCATGGACCAAAGGTAAGTTCACCAACATATACGCTCTTTTCCTCATAGGTTCAAATACCAAGGACTAACTACCATGGACCAAAGGTAAGTTCTCCAACATATACGCGCTTTTCCTTGCATGAAGGTGCATGAACTTTTTCTCTACATGAAATAAACTTTTCTCTGCATAAAAGTGCGTGAACTTTTCTCTACATGAAATAAACTTTTCTCTGCATAAAAGTGCGTGAACTTTTATCTACATGAAATAAAATTTTCTCTGCATATAATTTATTATCTGAGATGAGTGGGTTGCCATCAAGTACAACATATGTATCATAATGCCAACAATTATTTATAGAATTATTTTAACTAAATTAAAATTTAAAAAATATAAAATTTAATTGATTAAATTTAATATAAAATCTATTTTAATATAATATAATTTGTACAATTTTTTGATTGAATATATAATATAATTTGTACAACTTTGTGATTGAATAAAAAAGCGATAAGGTTTATTTTCTAAGTTGCCAAAGTGATAAATGTTTTTGGCACATATTTTACATAAAATCTTTTGGAGGTATACGCTGGATCTCTATGTCCATGTTTTTCTGGAATATAATTTACTTACAATCGTTTACTTTTGAAGCATAAGCTATTTTTTGTACCCATTTTTATTTTTTTTCAGCACGAAAAAAGTTATATTTTTGTTATATTTAGATAGGGGAAATTTGTACAACATAAGATTGTTGGAGATCACATGATATAGCTGATATTTGAGAATCAAGCCAATATCGCTGGGATGGTCAATAAAAATGCCAATATAACAGATCTTCATTAGATTGGTCATATAGTTCAACATTAGAATAGACAAAATATAAGGCTCTAATCTGACCCAAACGCAGAATATTGAAAAGTATTATTCAAAAAGGAATTCTATTTAGTGGGTACCAGATACATACCAGATTGACGACAATGAGAAAAGGGAGTTATGTACTCAGCATGCAAAATTCCTGAATCTAGTAAGTTTTTTTGTCCACTGTGATCTGCATCATCCAGACTTCATGTTGTGATGAAAGACCCCTCTTCGATAGAGCATCCGCCATCTTGTTTTTTCCCCTATCAATGTGGATTATTGAGTAATTCTTCCTGTGGCACCATAACGCCTCAATCCTGTTAAGTTAATGTTTTTTATGACTTGTTTTGACCGAACGTGATCGATAATGACTTTAGAATCTCCAAAAATTTGAAGCTTTTGAATATCTAGAAAATCACAAAAAGCTAGAAGACCAGCAAGAGCCATAGCCTCTGCTTTGTTATTAGATCCAGCACCTCCATTCCAATATATTTCGATCTGTTGTCCTTCTACAAGAATAATATAAACTCTGGAATTGCATATTCCATGTTGTGCTACCCCATCAAAAAAGGCACGCAGAATCCCGTAGGATCCCTTGGTAGAGCCCTCCTCCCACTTCTGTCTCGGGAATGTTTAGTCAAACCTAGTGCGTTGTGCAGACAAAGGATAGATTCAAAAACTATAAAATGACTTTCCCTTTTTGGGTTAAATATTGATGCATTCTGCCATTTCCATATGGCCCATATGGCTAACAAAGGAATGGGCCTCCAATCAATGTTCATGTCACCCCACCATCTAAAAGCTTCTGAAATGGAGGGGAAGGAGATTTTGTTGAGACCAAAATGGGCAGCTAGATTCTGCCAAATCATCTAAGATTGAGGATAGAGAAGAAAAATATGTAAATTGTTCTCTATATTTGACTTACAAAGGGGACATATGGCTGGCCCACTCCAATTTCTCTTTTGAATATTTTCCCATATGAGATTCTTGTTGTGGAAAACCAAACAAGCAAATAATATGATCTTCAGGGGGCAGTCTGTTTTCGATAAGGATGATGGGAAGATGAGAGCCATTTGTTCAGATTCAGAATGAAGGAGTTGTTGATAAATGTGCCTAACATATATCGAAGAAGTTCCATCGTGCCCCTTCCATATAAGGAAATCCTCATCTGCAGTACAAAAAATACCATAGTCCCACATTGTCGAAATGATAACGTTCCATTGATGTCCTGGATCATCATTTAGACTAAAATCACATGTTGATTTCCATATAGGAATGGCATCCTCCCATTTGCGAATGGCCTTGTCCCAGAAAAAAATACCCCTGTTGTGCAATGCCCTTAGTAACTGAGAAGAAATGGGAATCTTCCCATCCCCACCTGCAATAACATCCAAACCAATAAAAAATCTTTCTCCGGACCGAAATTTCCAAATCAAGTTTTGTCAGAAGAAGAGCTCTATTTTCCAGAAACTCCTCCAAATAGCAGAGCCCCCAGAGGATCCAATGGAGCCCTCTTTATACCAGAAAGACATGTCTTTATTATCCATATATTTAGACCTTATGGCATTTGCTCCAAAGAGAATCCCCCATAATAACTTTCCACATGGATTTACAAAGTAGAGATTTTCGGAACAAATTTAAGTCCATTATGCCCCAACCTCCCATGTTTTTTGGTCGAGCCAACATTGCAAGTTTTGTCAAATGATATTTTCTCTATTCTTTGTGACCTCGCCAAATGAAATTAGTAGTCATTCTATTTAGACTATTGATAATGGATGCAGGAATGTAGAAGAGATGTGCCCAATAGACCATAATTTAAACCAGCATAGCTTGGGTCAAAATCGCACGACCACTAATGGACAGACATTTGTATTCCCATCTAGCAATTTTCTTATAAAATTGATTGGGAATCCATGACTAGTTAGCAGCAGAATATCTAACAGATTTCAGATTGAAGCCCAAGTATTTCAACCCTAGCTTGATAGATATAGCTTTAATATTGAGTAGTTGAGAAAGGAGATAAGATCCCCATGTAAATTCTCGACATGAAAAGACGATTTTCCTTCATTGACACACTGTGCATGTAGTCATTATAGAGATAAAATTTGAAATCTTCCCTTGCCATAACTAACTATACAAATTGAATTAGTGGATTGAATTGAGATTGAATTTAAATAGGACATTAGAATGGTGCAATAAAAACATCGTGGACCCGGTAAAGTAAAATAAAGTACAAGATATACGAAAAAGAAAATTTGGCCAAAGTTTATGGATCCTAACTTGAAGTTGAATATATATTTGAAGTTCATAGTTGGGAGGTCGGGCCCAACTTGAGGTCGGTGTGGGGCCTTGGTCTTGCTTCATTTCTTAATGAAATTCAAACTCGAGCACTTCTGACTACGCCAGTTCCACCTAGACATTCCATTGCATGTCCACTTTTTTATGAAGTCTATTTATAGAAGGTCATGGGCCTATTCTAACCAACACTCAATTATTTCAAATCCATGTGTTGACCACAATACAAAGCCCCACTTAAGAACCCAACAAGTTTCTCACCGCTTCAACTCAAACTTGGTCAGTGGAAGCCCATTGAAATTTGAATACTTTGAAAGCATGTTCCCTATTAGAAGAAGCACAATATCAAATACTAAAATGGAGCTATGCAGAATGTATTAATGCTCATCCTTTGGGAACTTCTGGTTGGTTTCCATCAATCCTCGGCTGCGCCCATAGTAGATACATCGCTACCCTTTAACACCAAATACACCTTCGAAAAAATGAGAGATTTAATATAACTAAAATTAGAATTAAAATTTGAATGATAAATGTTGATTTAAATAACTTTTCTTCCCATACAAGAAAAAAATTGAGTATATACTCTTTTAAAGGCAATGGTGAAATTTATGAAAATTGACATTCATGAAAATACAATAAAATTAGATATTAAAAACGTACTATTTACTTTAGTTGGAGTAATAGTCGAAGGAAATTAGATTTGAATGAAAAGGATTCAATGAATAATGAAAAGGATTCAAATTTTTTTAGGTCATCTGTTATACCATTGGTTAATACACTATATTTTAATTTAATATAAAGAAAATAGAAAGCTTTTAAAATTTAATCCAATCTTTTTGGAAAATTATAAAGAAGTATAGCTAATGTATATTTTCACTATTGGTCAACTCCACTAATTTTTAATTTGATATATAGAACAAGTGTAAACCCATTGAATTGATGTTCTGTCAAGGTAAGGTGTTCAGGGGGAGTCTATCTTTATGATTTTCTTTCACTGCCAATACTTCATTGCCCCTCTATTGTAACGGCTACAACCACCATCCAAAATTTTGGCTCGCATGCAAATTTTAGAGCCCACCTTGGATCCTGCAAAGAATCACACTTGGTCACTTGTTTGTAAGATGATGATTTCAATATCTCTTCCGTGATCTTAAGAGTTGTCCATGTTCTCTTCTTTATGTAGACCGTGTCATCTTTGGGCATAGGGGTTTTTGTTTGTCATGCAAAGGGAATGTTGTTTTTCTTCAAGGGAAAGCATGTGCGCATGAGTGGTTGTCATCACATAGACATGTTTCAAACTCACTTCATTCACTCTTGTCATGGAGGTTGTTGCATCAAGAAAAGTATGTCTTATGCATTTCGGATGGTCTAGGTTGTGACACTAAGTGTCAGTGTGTGATCACAATCAAGTCCTATCAATGTTTGCACATGTTTCAGTCATCTCACACTTTGCCATTTTCCCGAGAAACCTAGCCTCATCCATCTTCCTAGAACTATGTGCTTTGCTTCTACAACCATCAATATTCCTCCCTTGCTTGCTAAAGCCCTGCAACTCACAGAGACCGAAGCCAAAAATGCTCTCCAAAAATGCACAGAGCCGTCAGGCAGCCAACACTCCTCTCCAGAAATGCACAGAGAAGTTAGGCTACATTGAACTCATAAATTCCGCAGAGCTATCCTCCCATGACCCCCATGTCGTAGCAGTGTCCCATGCCTAAAAAATGCGCAGTGTTTTCTAAGCTTCCTTATCTGTCTTGCATGTAGAAGCTGTGCAGACGGGCCTCCTAGGGCCTCATTACGGCGATGGTCACTCTGAAATTGTGCAGATCTACCTCTCAGTGACTACAAGAAAAGATGACATGCGGAGATCACTCCTAAGGAGTTGTGGAGAAGGACCAAGGAACCAAGTAATGGAAGAGATCAAGATGGCATGCAAACTCCGTCGAATGCATGATCATCTTGAGGGTAAGTAAGGAACACCTTTCGAGGTACACCTCTTAGTTGAGTTTGCAGGACTGCTTGTCATTGTGATATCATCTTATCCTCAGTAGCATGCATGTGCGCAAACACGAAAAGTTATTTTATGTGCTTTTTCTACATGTCTTGCTTCCTTTTGACTTGTTCGACCAATTATCACTTCAAAATTTTGATTGCTGTGTCATACGTGCAACCTCGTTTTGCTGATGTTGAATGTTATGTTTGAGTTGTGTTCTCTATGTAAACATCTATCACGCTCACACATGATGATGTAAGTATTTTTGTGCAAGCATTATCACTATCGTCTGAATGTCTATCACAAGTGTCGCACTTGTTGCTCGCACCCATCGGTCATTCACACTGAGTGCATGTTGTCTTGATGGTTCGATGTGTCTTGTCGTTAAGTCATGTTGAGTGTGTGTTCGCAAGGTTATACATGTATGAAGTCACTCGTTCACACACTGTCATTTTGTTGAAACCTTGTTGACTGGACTAACCCTCCAACAACCGGACCTCCACTTAGCTGCACTACATAGTATCGGTCCTTTGTGATGATGTACTCTTGCTTAGAATTTCACAGAACTTGAGGTTGTCTCCCTGGAAATCTGCACTGTGCAATCCTGGAATCGACCCAACTCACTGCCACCCAGAACAATGTAGAAGTTTCTCACCAGCTCATCCCAAACTTCATTGCTCGCAAGAAGATCCATCAAGCCTCCAGCTGTTCAACTGGAGAGTTTTCCCATGCAGTGACCCTGAGATTGATTCCTCTATAAAATTGCGCAAAAGCTTCCAAGCATGCCTGCTTCCACTGCCTAATGAAACTACGCAAACATGCCAAAGAGACACCCATTGCATGTCACTGCATTGCCCTAAAAAATTGCAGTTTTTTTAGCCAGCCACCCTGTTAGCCGACCTGGTGCTCCTCCTGAAAACTGTGCAATATTAATGGGAAGTCTCCCACCTGCCTAGAATCCTGCTCAACCTAGAAAATACACAAGGATGTCTAACAGGCTAGCCTCCCACCTTTGCGCACTTTTGGCCAGCAGCCTCCCGCAGCCCACTGGTAGCCTCCCAGGAGAATCTATGTAGTTGTGACTACTAGTCTCCCTTTGCTTCCTACACTGTCTCCCTGAAAAAATTGCACAAATATGCTCTCCAGCCGAGCCAGATCCTTTAGACAGTCACTACTGATATGGAATGAACATCGAGGCCTCCTAATGACTTTTGCACAATTTTCATGAATAGTGCTTGGAGCTCATATCCCGGCTTGAAATGTGCTCTGTGTAGTTTCAGGGCCTTGTCCTCTCTCCCAGTCACCTGCATCCGAAAAAGAAAAATAATGCATCATGGTTGACTGGGAGATTTCTGGATCTTATGTCATCTCGTCATGAGTGATTGCAGATACAGGTACATGGATGAGACATGGTGTGATGACGAATGGGACGAACAAGGAGCACATGCAAGCAAACTTGTTTGCAAAAGAATGAACACATGGAGCACACAAAAGTACAAGCTAAGGAGAGACATGCACGTGCAACATTAAGTGAAAACCAAGACATTGGAGACTCCATACACCTTTCCATGCAGAGGTGAAGTTATGATACACCAAGAGCACATCCATCACTTTGCATCACTGCAACATGACATGCACACCACCAACAACATGAACATACCAGCTCTGTCGTGTCAAGTCTATCATGAGTCATCTTGGCCACATCAGTACTGTGGGCCACACTGTTGTAATCAATGTAATGTAACATGGAATTCCAAGAGATGCACATGTAAATCTGAAGAGTTGTGTAAATTTGAAGAGTCATGTAAGTCAAACAATCATGAGGGAAGTTTAACAGTCACAAGGTTTAGTTTCACCCTTGGCTATATATACCCCTCATTTGTACATGCAAAAGGATTTTTCACCTTAGCTCCTCCCACATAGCCTTGAGAGTCTGTAATCTTTTCTTTGAGGAGTGAGTAGTGGCTCCAACGCCCCTCTATCGGGGTTAGTGATGTAATGGTGTACAAATGTGTCTTGGAACTTTTGCTTAATTCAGAAACCTGTTAATAGGCCAACACATTTTCACACATGTATTATATTCGTTCATAAGACTATTCTTTGGACACTTGTAATGTGTGTTGCTTTGACCGATATTAAGAGAGTTGAACTATTGCGGTTGTTTTAGTACATATTCTATTGAAATGTGTTGTATCAATTGTTAACATTGTCTTGCCGTGTGGGCTATCCCGCCAGACACTCGACACATTCATTGTTATAACTTGTTATAACGCCCGTCGCGCTCGTGTGAATGATTCTGTTGGGTGCTGTCGAGGCTATATGTTCACCTTGTGTGTGTGACTTCCACATCCATGTGGACTACTCCACTAGAAGCTACACATGTCCTATTGTATTGTGTGTCTCTAGAAAGGTTGGGACTATTCCCTTTCAACCTTAGACTCACTTCCACCCTCTCCCTCTGTAGTGAAAGAAATTTGATACAAGCAACATTAAGCACTCAGCAAGCACACAAACATCATTGTTCACAGACAAATTAAACCCCTCTCATGTCCTGACAAGCAAGAGTTAAGGCATATCTTTGAGATAAGGGCAACCGGGCCATCGTGCCAGAGGGGGCTCCTACACTAAACGTTGTGAGGTCTAGTTGGGACATCATATCGGGGATATCCCGTGAATGTTGGTTGGTCCAACACCATCAACATTTCTGGCACTAGAAGAAGGGCTAGATGACAAGCTAAGCCCTCACAGTATGTTTTGAATCTCCACATACTTATCATGAATAAACACAAAATTTCTCTTCCGGAGTGTATGTCTTATGGAAACGACTTTGAAATCTCTGAAGAGCTCTGGAATAACTTGCCATGTAGAACATATGATGCTGGAGGACAATTATCCTTGGTTAGACATGCGATTAGCATTGTAGGCTCTTCTGAAAGGCATGAAATCTTTCAAGTTTATATGACCTACGCACTGTTCACATATAAGTTTCGAGGGCACCCGCTGCATTGGCATGCCATGCTTCCCAAAAATCTATTCACTCTTTTCATCATCTGACGTAGAGATAGATCGTGCTTTCAATCATTTTGACCATAAACAATCAATAAAGAAATTATGAAATTACAAAAGTCACCTGATGAATTCGTTGAACAATTTTACATGTTCTTTCATAATCTTGCATATCGATTTCCTGAAGATGAAATTGATTGGGAATTCCTCAATGGAAGATTTAACCATCTTTCTTACATCTCTGAAAATCTGAAATTCTTAGAATCATTCGAACCATGCTCCGCATACTTCGGTGATGTAGTTGTGCAATCACAAGCGGCCAGATTTGCTCTCAAAAGTGACTTTCTGCATTCCTCTCATAAAAAAACTCCACCCCCACAGAGTGATGTGGGAGAGTGTGCACACACATCTATTGAACTGTCACATCCTTCTACCCTACATGCTCTTGATATCTATGCATTTTTGGCTTGCAAGGCTGTTGGTTGTCACGTGGACTTATTACCCCAACCTCTATCCCCGTGTTTTGTTGATCCTCTAGATTGTATTGTCTTGTGTTTTTTCATTCTAGACTCCACACTTGTTGTGAATGACGATCAAGTTGTTGATGAAGTCAGTGTTGTGTAGCCAACCTACGTTATCATTCATGATGAGTATGTGCAAGAATCTAAAGAATATCCCACGATGAAGGATGAATCCCCTCCATTCACACCTCATTCAGTCTATCTTGGCATCCCTTGTGATTTTGTCACTTTTGATTCCCCTGTGAAAACTCATTTCCGTATGTTTATATTTCCAATCATTCATAGGACACACCGGATGTCAGTGTGTCATTACATTGTAGAGAGGACACATCTTCCTCTGCAAATCTGTCCTGTCCATCATCTGTCATTTTTGAAACCATAGAGGGTGAACATCCTTGGTTCTCATATACCCCTCTACATGGTTCATCAAATCATGAGGATGTCGACAAACATCCTGAAATTTCTTATCGTGGTTATTATGATCTCTATACTTCTTCATTCGATCATGATGATGATTCACTCACTAATAATATGTCTAAGCCACTGTCTATAATGATCTATCTATTCACATAATGGAAACCCTGCAGACTGTTGAGGCACTTCAGCTTGGGCTAATGGTTATGTCATACCCTCGCTATCCAAAGTTTGGTTCCACTTCTGATTTGAAAAATTTTGGAACACTTATGGCTCCTCATCACTCTCTGCATTACATTGAAGATAAACCAAACACCCAGATTTTGCTTCCTCCACTCGAATCACATGATCCCATCGTTCAAGCTTTGGAGGAATCTTACACAACGAGCATGCCTGCAAAGCATAAGCTATTTTTATTTCCCGTGTTCGCTCGTATGTCGTAGTGCAAAGAGTGTGTATGTTTACCATCTACATGTAGCGCATCGCAAAACCATGGTACGTCTTCAAAATGTTTGTTTGTGCATTAGCTCTTTTCTATTATGTGGATGTTTTAGATCTCACAAAATGTTGGTCTTCGCTGATCTATCTTCCTTTCTCTCTGGTTTACATGCATATATTTCTTATTAACCATGACTTGGGCCAGCTAATACGCCAATGGCTACCTTAGAAATATTACTTCACCTGAGTAGGCCCATGCACTATTTAGCATAGGAGTAGGAGTAGTCTTTGCTTCTTGCTTTTATTTTCTTTCTGGTTTGCATATTTTCTTGCTTACTTACTTGGTTCAATTTGATTTCTTACTTGTTTTCTTTTCTTTACTTTTTCTTTTTGCTTTTTTCTTTCTTTGTTTTCCTATACATGTAGGCTAGCCTCTCATGAAACCGTGTTTTGCTCTTGAGACAAGCTGGGAAAATCTAAGAGGACTTGTACAACTATCAACATTTGGTTATTTGTTGTCCTCTCTTTATGAATAACTTGTTGTCTTCATTTTATGATCCCTTAAGGGAAAATATGTTTTGTTCAAAGTGAGTCTTGGTGAAAACACAAAGCTTTCATTATTAACTAGTACAACATACTCTAATTGGTTCTTTTGGGTTAACCATTGTCAACTCAGTCAAGTAGAGTAAGGTGAGGGGAGAAATTTAACACGTATGTCAAAGGAATACATAACATACTTCTCTGAAGGAATAAACTATTCTACACTCAATAAGTTAGGATCCATCTTCCGCCTCTAAAATAAATAAGTGCCTACGTACAGTTTTTTAAACACAAAAAAATAAAAAATAAAACTGAATAAGGCGAAAGAAGAGAAAGGATTCCTGCGTAGAGAGGTGATGCAAGTAACTCCGTTGGGGTAATGACCAAACTCATTGGCAGCAGAGCGATGATTGTGTTCTTGTGTAACTCTGTCATAGTACTGTCTAGGCCTGCTAGCAGCGGAGCAACAACAGAGATGTAACTTAAATTCTGACAATCATATTACTTTTGCACCAATATACCCCTCATCCCCAATCAAAGCAACTAATTTGGCTTGGCTTGGAATGTGTGTTGACCAATCAAGAGAATGGTAGGGACTACATCTTTCAACTAAGCTAGTGTGGAAATTGCGATGATCAAAGAATTGAACAATACTTCCGGAAGGGTTAGACTCGCTTTTCACAAAAGAAGGTCCATTTAGAGAGTTGGATTTCTACCAGTGTGTAGCCAAGTGTTCTAGTGGCTACAACCACCCTCCAAAATTTTGGCTCGCACGAAAATTTCAGAGCCTACTTTGGATCCTGCGATCGATCACCCTTGGTCTCTTGTTGGTAAGATGATGATTTCAAGTTCCCCTCCATGATCTTAAGAGTTGTCCATGTTCTCATCTTTATGCAGCCTGCGTCATATTTGGGCATATGTTTTGGAGAATTTAGCATTTAAGGATAAATACTAATTCACTATACAAGTAGTTGTGCCTAGAACAACAGTTTAAAGTGTTTTAGACTTTCCCTATAAGCAATAGATAAGAAGAGAGGATAGAAGGCCTACCTGTAGTTCCACTTTCCTCTCATCTCCCTTACATCAATTCCGTTGCTCCTTCCCATACTTAATCCGCTTGAAATGTACCCTATCAACACAACAAAATATGAAAACTGATCAAAGCATATGATCCATTGAATATAAATGAAAGGAATCAGAAGCAATTGATACATATAAGCATTATGAAAGAACCCATCATATGGAAAAAGGTTCAAACACTTTATTAGATAGAAGAAGGAATTACAACCATTAGTGTCTGATTCAAAGTCATTCCTCCAGCTTGGATCCCATCCACATCACATCAAAAGCAAGACAAGCTTGTGGCATCACGTCATTTTCTCCAAAGTCAAGTCTCATAGCAACATTATCTCCTTACAATTCAACTTAATCCAACCAACCCTTGATCACTTAGATGAGTGGTCAATTTATAGGAGGATGAAGGAGGTTTTGTCATAATTGGTGGCATTGAATGGCTTTCCATAATTGACACAAGATAAGGAACTATGCTCATACTCCTTGTTTCATTTTTTAACGAGGGTGACACAAGACAAGGAACTATCCTCATACTCCCTGTTTGATTTTTTAACGAGGTTGATACAGGATAATGAACTATCCTCATGGAAGTTGTTTCATTTTTTTAATGAGGTTGTCACATTAAAGGAATTTTCCTCATACCCTTTTTTTCATTTTTTAAAGAGGTTGACACAAGACAAGGAACTATCCTCATAGACCCTTGTTTCATTTTTTAATGAGGTTGACACAAGACTAGGAGCTGTCCTCGTAGACCTTTGTTTCATTTTTTAATGAGGTTGACACAAGACTAAGAACTGTCCTCGTATCCTTGAATCAAAACTCATAAGAGGTCATGAAGGAGAGATTTGGTTCCAATTCTCCCAGTACATGTTGTACAACATCACTGAATTGATCATCAATTGATGTAGGTATGGAACGGGTTGCCACATAATTAACTCGTGGCGGGGATGATACCATTGGTACAAAAGGACCATTTAAGGAATATGGTTTACTGGAAGCCATATTTAGATCAGGAAATGAAAGCTGGTTGACAATGACAATCCTGCCTTCATGCGGGAAACACATCACTCGAAAGAGTGTGGAAATGATAGCTCCCATGTCATAAACATATTCGTGCCCTAGAAGTAAATTGTAATCTAAAGGTCCTGGGACTACCATCATGTTCAAATAAATGATTTTTCCTCCCAAAGTAATAGGCAACTGAGGAAGGATCCCTAATGGTTGACCGGTTCCTCTATTAAAAGCCAATAGATTCTAGGTAACAAGCACAAGTGGCGGCGAACCCGACACTTTCCAAGTAGTTGAGGAAAGGATACTCACTTATGCACCTGCATCTATAATAGTGCCCGATACAATCATATTACAAAACTGTACTATGATGTGGAAAGGCACATAAGAAGGAATACAGAATCCTGCCAGTCGATTCCAAACATAGGAAGTCACCAGACTACTTGGAGGGGGCACCATAAGAATAGGAGAATTAACCCTTTGAGTTACGAGAGTGGGAGGATTTTCCTCCTGTATTGATGCAACAAGAGGGTTGCCCCAAGCTCATTTGGATTTGAAGAAATAAAAAGAACTTGAGTGGTATCATATTCACTCTCTTCAGGAAAGGTATGATTTACTGAAGGTGAATTCGGGTCAACTGTTACCTCGACCTGTTGATTTGGGTCAGGTATAGACTCATAGGATTCACTTTTAGAGAGAATGGATTTGACCAATGGTTGATTTTTTTAGTCAATTCATCAACTAGTGAAGGATTAAGGGAGAGTCTCTTGTAACCAGATGGAAGTCATTGCAGTGAAGCAGGACATTTATCCAACACTTTTTTGGCTTCATCCAGGTAGGGACAAAGGTGAATGGGTTGATTCCCTTCACATAACCTACAGAGAAACTTAACTTTACCCTTTTTTCCATGAAATTTACTCCCACTAGTTGATGGTGTGTCACCATCATGATCTCCAGAAGTTCATGACACAGGATGATGAGAACGGGAAGACCATTCTTCTAAGATCTGAGGGATATTAGGACAATTTCAAAGAAGATGGTCTCCCGCAGAAATTTCACATGGATATCGAACTTCGTGAGGCTTGACGAATGGTTTCTCATCAGATGTTGCATTCAAAGCAATGGTTGCTTGGTTGCCCCTCTATTGAATTTGCTTCTTCTTCTTCTTCTTAGCCACCTGGTTACGAGTACCAATACTTTCACCAGGCAAAGAGGAAGAAGGGGAGGAAGAAACAACCAAGGAAGAAGGCAAAGGGTCAACTTTAGGATCAATTGGAGGTTGATTTTGTCCAATTGGAGGTGTACTTAATTGCAGATAAATCATGATATTTTAAACCAAGGAGGTTGAAAATAACCATACTGGTAAGCCAATGGTAAATCTCGGAATGGACAATGTAGCCATATAAGGAGCACCAATATTTCCTAAAGGATGAAAAGGACTAGGATTCTCATCAAAAGGAATTCCTTGATTGGGGGATTCCATATTTGTCACCATATGTTTCAACCTAAGATCAACTAAGGAGTGAGCATGGAGGATGTTATCCATGATCAATTAATTTTATTTTAATAAATGTAACATAACAAAACAAAAAAGGGATAATCTAGGCAAAAGGATTACCAAGTAACTGTGAACTGTAGAATACCTCTAGGTGAATCGAGAAGTATGGGCAGGCAATCTCCCCTAAAGCTGTGTTTGGTGTATCACAGTGTACAAGGTGGCCGACTCAGTTACCTAAGAATGGATAGTAACCTAGAGTTGTCCTCCAATATATACCCAAAGGTACGTGGAGGCCCAGTCCGTATAAGCATTGTCTAATGCAAAACTGCATAGTGAGAGCATTCCCATATACTTTATGTACTGTAACACTGCCCTCTATACTCAAAGGTACATGGACGAGCTATGATATACTCATGGATGTGGAATGAGGTATCAAAATCGGGATGTATTGCAGGCAAGTTAGCGATAACTTCTTTGTTTTATGATGCTGGAACATGCCTCTAGCCTATACCTCTAAATGCTTTTCGCTAGGTGAAAATGCTCCTAAATTCAGATAAATTTTAAGTTGATCTTCTTTAGAATTTTCCTTTTAAGGTTAACCACATGATGTATGTTTGAAATTCCTAAAATACAACTTATATGATAAGAATTCTTTCCAATCAATTTAACAATAAAAATCCTTAGCTAGTAGTGATAGAGCAATCAGATTTCTTTTGATCAAAGAGCAAGGAGCACAATCTAAATGCAATTTCCCTACACTATTCCTATCAGAAGACACAAACTTTTTCAATGAAACATGCATGTATTTATTTTCGATTCCCTTAATGTGAATATGAAAAAAAAGGAAATATGCACATACAATCAATCAATCTTTCATATGAATGAATACTTTTATGAAAGTTCAAATTTGAAGGAAGAGAAGACTTTATGACACTTTATTTCGAAGAAAGATTAATCCACTATATCCTAACTTTGACTATTGATCAATAATGACAAAGAAAACATGAAGAAACATTAATCAATCCTATCAACGTTGGGATAGACCAGGAGATAAACACTCTTTTTTTGAGACATAACATTCATTGATCAATCACCAAACAATCAAATAGAGAAAATTTGGCAAAAACTCTTTCCAAAGGTGGGAAACTGATCCTAGGAGGATCAGCACAGCCCAGAGTGGGAGGCAGTGCACTTCAGAGAATTGTCCCTAAGCCAGGGATGCTCTATAGCGCACTGTGTCCCTCACAAGCTTGCGCTAGTGATAGTAAGACATTTCAAAATGCAATTTGACACAGTTTTGACCAATTTTTCAATGTAAACAATTGAATTACAATCTATGAATACAAATAGAGTCTATACGAATTTCTTATGAGGTGGATAAACTATTAGGAAAGAGGATTCTTCCCCATTATAGTCGCCAATTGTTTTGGAGATTTTAGCATCTACGGATAAATACTAATTCACTAGACAAGTAGTCGTTCCTAGAACAACAGTTTAAAGTGTTTTAGACTTTGCCTATAAGTAATAGATAAGAAAAGAGGATAGAAGACCTACCTGTAGTTCCACTTTCCTCTTGTCTCCCTTGTATCGATTATGTCTCTCCTTCCCATACTTAATCCACTTGAAAAGTACCCTGTCAACACAATAGAAGATGAAAACCGATCAAATCATACGATCCATTGAAAATAAATGAAAAGAATCAAAAGCAATTCATATATATAAGCATTATGAAAGAACACATCATATGGAAAAATGTTCAAACACTTTATTAGATAGAAGAAGGAATTACAACCATCAGTGTCTGATTCAATGTCATTCCTCCAGCTTGGATCCCATCCACATCATGTCAAAAGCAAGACAAGCTTATGGCATCACATCATTTGCTCCAAAGTCAAGTCTCATAGAAGCACTATCTCCTTACAATTAAACATAATCCAACCAGCCCCTGATCACTTAGATGAGTGGTAAATTTATAGGAGGATGAAGGAGGTTTTTTTATAAATGGTGGCATTGAATGGCCTTCCATACTTAGAATTAGTTCCATGGAGGAAGGGATGAGAGGATAGGATGCACCTTAACTCATTCCTCATCCAGTTTCGAGCTCATAGGAGTAGATAACTGAGGGAAGCTTCTAGATAACTCTAAGAGATAAGAATATTCCCTAAACCCCAATTGAATTTCACTCAAATTTGCCCAGCACAACCTAAAGAGGGCTTAGGTTCTCTGCAAAGCCCCCTGACAGTGTATCTACTTATGCTGCAGAGCACCTTGGCAGTGTATCCACCTGTGTTGGCTCCTTTAGAGACCATTTCTGGATGTCTTAGGTCATGAAACTTTATGGGAAGGAGGTATTCAAAGGGGTGACTTGTTTAGGGCATGTAGCAACTAAAATTAGGGTTTGATGAGCCCTAAAACACTGATCTGGATGTTGGGATTTGATGTGCCCAAATGGATCTGTAACAGCATAGGGTTTTTGTTTGTCATGCAAAGGGAATGTTGTTTTGTTTCAAGGGAAAGCATGTGCACATGATTGGTTGTCATCACATAGACATGTTTCACACTCACTTCATGCACTCTTGTCACGAAGGTTGTTTCATCAAGAAAAGTATGTCTTATGCATTTTGGATGGTCTACGTTGTGACACTAAGTGTCTGTGTTCGATCATAGGCAAGTCCTATCAATGTTTACACATGTTTCAATTATATCACACTTAGTCATTTTACCAAGAAACCTAGCCTCATCCAACTTCTCGGAACTATGCGCTTTCCTTTTGCAACAATCAAGCTTCTTCTCTTTCCCACTCAAACCCTGTAGCCCACAAAGACCCTAGCCAACACTATTCTCCAAAAACGCACAGAGCAGTCAGGCAACCAACACTGTTCTCCAAAAATGCATAGAGAAGTCCAACTGCAATGCACTCAGAAATTGTGCAAAGGTGTCCTCCCAGGACCCCCATCTTGCAGCAGTCTCCTATGCCTGTAAACTACACAGTGTTGTCTAGGCTGCCCTATCTGTCTTACATGAAAAAACTGTGTAAACAAACCTCCCAGGGCCTCATTTCGACAGAACTCAATGTCTGCTGAAATTGTGTAGATCTACCTTTCAGTGACTATAGGAAAAGGTGACGTGTTGATATCACTCCCAAGGAGTTGAGGAGAAGGAACAAGGAACCAAGTAATGGAAAAAGTCAGGATCTCATGAAAACTCCGTCAGATGCACGATCACATTGAGGGTAAGAATTGTAAATAAGAACACCTTTCAAAGTACACCTCTTAGTTGAGTTTGGAGGATTTTTTGTCATTGTCATATCATCTTGTCCTTAATAACATGCATGTGAACAAACACAAAAAGTTATTTTATGTGTTTCTTCTACATGTCTTTCTTCGTTTTAATTTGTTCGATCAACTATCGTCCTCGGCATGTTGATTGTTATGTCATGCTGGCGACCTTGTTCTAGTGATGTTGAAGGTTTTGTTTGAGTTGTGTTCACTATGTACACATCTATCACACTCACACACGATGTTGTAAGTATTGTTGCGCAAGTGTCGTCGTGATCATTTGAACGTTTAGCACAAGTGTCGTGCTTGTTGTTCGCATCCATCAGTCAGTCACACTGAGTACATGTTGTCTTGATGGTTCAAGGTGTCTTGTCATCAAGTAATGTTGAGTGTGTGTTCACAAGGTCATACATCTATGAAGTCACTCATTCACACACTTAGTCATTTTGTCAAAAACTTGTTGATCAGACTACCCTCCAACAACTGAACCTCCACTGAGCTACATTGCACAATCTCAGCCTTCACTGATCATGTACAACTACTCAAAATTTTAAAGAGCTTGAGGTATTATCCCAGGCAGTCTGCATTGCGTAATCCTGGAATCAACCCAACTGACTATCACCTAGAACAATGCCGAAGTTTCTCAACAAGTTCATGGGAATGAGATTTTTGGGGTTAATCAAAATCCCTTTCCATTACAAAATCAATCTTGAGGCCTGTGGGTTATGGCCCACAAAGCCTATTGGAAGCATTCTTTAGGCTTTTAAGCCTTAAAAGCATGGACTTACATTAAAATCAGAGCCACTGCACTATCGCCCTTTTCACATCTATTAGGAGAATTACACATATCAAAATTAAGACTTAACCCTTCAGCCACAACAGTTTACATAATACAAAGAATACACGGGAAAAACCATGAAAACAACGCTCCAAACCCATGGGCCAGACTTCAAATATTATAAGTCTACATTAATAACTATCAGCGGGTCCAGGTCTTATCACCTTTCCTCAACGTTGTTTCAATGTTGCTCGACTACTGACACCTCTGATCCTTCTGATCGCTGATCACACCTGGACCGTTGATCTGGGCTTAGGACCCGACGTTTCAGGATCCATTGCCTTATCATTGTCTCTCTGCAATGATGGTCAAGTTCGATAGAACCTAAAAGCTCTATCGATGCGATAAAGGATCTGGACCATTGATCCTTCAGATCCAACGGTTCCATGGCATTCCAGTAACTTAATCTTCTTCGCCTTCATCCTCTGGTTAATTGAATCTCTGTGCTTAAATACATGATTTGCCACAATCTGTACAATACTCATATAACAATATCTCATTAATCAATGGATCGCCATCGACCCTACAGTGGTCAATGGTCAAACACATGCATGCAATTCAGATTTAAAACCCTCGGCACATATATATGAAACAGAGTTGAAAAGACCATTAATGTATATATATATATATATATAACACAGACAAGCGCACAGTTCAACATAAACACACTATATTCTATTAACGCAACACAATTACAATCCTAAGGCGTTTCAGCCTTAGTAGCAGTTCTCCTATTGACTACATCTTGTCTATCTACTCCCTATCACAATCTCTATACCCCTCTTGAACACATAGGTTCATATATATAAGAAGTGTTGAATTGGATCACGGAAGGATTCGATCAATTTCTCCATGATTTCCTCTTACAAAAACCCTAAAGCTATCGGTACATGCATGCATATGGCAGAATATATATTGGTAAGTCTCCTCAAGACTTTTATCCATATTTTTCCATCTTTAAATCTGTTTTAAAATAGATTTTTCGCTTTTTTCTCCCCTAGTCCATGTCCTCCTCTTCTCTCCACTTTTGGATTCCTCCCTTTGACTTACGGTGCTGGATGCTCTTACATCAGACTCCCGAGGCACAAAAATTTGATGGCCTCCTGGTCATATGCTTCTCGTGACCCTTAGCAATTCTACCCACTGATACTTCACTTCTTTAGTGGAACTGCCTTCATGGTCTTCTGTTAGCTGCAACCATGCCTCTACAATAGCAAGTCCTTCCTGCTTCCGCTTACCTCACCAAGCTCTCCTCTGGACTTGGTCTTTTGGCAAGCTCTATGGTTCTCTCCTCGAGCCTCTTGCTAACTAACAATTCTACCCAACAATTCTTTTGCTGGAATTGTTATCTCTAAGACAAATCTACCCACAATCGCAACTATGGAGCTGCCTCAACCATTTCTACCCAACTGTAGTTGGAAGTTGTTCTCAGCTTCTCTTGAGCACTCCTTGCTCTTAGGCTATTGCTATAATCTTCTCACCTTCTGTTTTCGTTCTCTGTGCCACAGTAAGACCATAACTCTTCAACTCTATCAATTGTACCTCCTTCTCCTTTGCTTTCTCTCTAGAATACTTCTCTTGCACGCAGAATCTTCATTTGCTCTGATACCAAATGGTGGGAATGAGATTTTTGGGGTTAATCAAAATCCCTTTCCTTTACAAAATCAATCTTGAGGCGTGTGGGTTATGGCCCACAAATCCTGTCGGAAGCGTTCTTTAGGCTTTTAAGCCTTAAAACCATGGACTTACATTAAAATCGGAGCCACCACAATATCAACCTTTTCACATCTATCAAGAGCATTACAGATATCCACATTAAGCCTTAACCCTTCGGCCACAACACTTTACATAATACAAAGAATACATGGGAAAAACCATGAAATAAGTGCTCTGAAACCATGGGCTGAACTTCAAATATTATAAGTCTGCGTTAATAACTACTGGCGATTCCGGTTTTTATTTCCTTCCCTTAGCGCTGTTTTGATGCCTCCTGATTGTCGACACCTCTGATCCTTCCGATCATCGATCACACCTAGATCATTGACCTGGGCTAAGGATCCAACGTTTCAGGATCCATTGCCTTATTGCTCTCACTTTGCAATAATGTTCGGGTTTGATAACACCCGAAAGTTCCACCTATGTGATAAAGGATCTGGACCATTGATCCTTCAGATCCAACGGTTCTAGGGCATTCTGGTAACTTAATCTTCTTCACCTTAATCCATCAGTTAATGGAATCTCTGCAATTAAATACAGGATCTGCCACAATCTGTACAATACTCGTATAACAATATCTCATTAATCAATGGATCTCCACTGACCCTACAGTGGTCTATGGTCAAACACATACATGCAATCAGGATTTAAAACCCTTGGCGCACATATACGAAATAGAGTTGAAAATTCCATTAATGCGTATATGTCTATATATATATATATATATATATATATATATATATATATATATATATATATATATATATATATATATATATATATATATATATATATATATATATATATATATACATACATACATATATATATATATCATATATATATATATACATACATACATACATACATACATACATATGTATGTATGTATGTATGTATATATATATATATATATATATATATATATATATATATATATATATATATATATATATATATATATATATATATATATACACAGATAGGTGCATAGTTCAACATAAACGCACTATATTATATTAACGCAACACGATTACGATCCTAAGGAATTTTAGCCTTAGTGGTAGTTCTCCTATCAACTATATCTTGTCTATCTACTGCCTATCACACTCTCTATATCCCTCTTGAACACGCAGGTTCGTATATATAAGAAGTGTTGGATCGGATCACGGAAGGATCCGATCAATTTCTCCATGATTTCCCCTTACAAAATCCCTAAAGTTCTCGGTACATGCATGCATATGGCAAAATATATAGTAATAAGTATCCTCGAGACTCTTATCCATCTTTTTCCATATTTAAATCTATTTTAAAACAAAATTTTCACTTTTTTTCTCCTCTAGTCCACGTCCTCCTCTTCTCTCCGCTTTTGGATTCCTCCCTTTGACTAAGGGTGCTAGATGCTCCTGCATCACAAGTCATTCCAAACTACGCTATCTGCAAGCAGATCCATCAAGCCTCTAGCCAGTCAACTAGAGAGTTTGACTAAGAAGTGAACCTGGGCCTCACTCCTCTAAAAAAATTCATAGAAGCTGCCAAGGATACCTGCTTTCGCTAACTAATGAAACTGAGCAAACATGCTAGACATACACCTGTTGCATGTCACTCCACTTCAGTAATAAATTGCACAATTTTCTCAGCCAGTCACCCTATCAGCCGACTTGCTATTCGTCCTAAAAAATGCACAATTTTCATGGGCATTCTCCCAGCTGCCTAACATCCCGCTCAGCCGAGGAACTATGCAAGGATGTCCAGCAGGCCAACCTCCCAACTCTACATAGTTTTAGCCAGCAGCTTCTCGTAGCCTGTTGCCAGCCTCCTAGAATAATCTATGGAGTTTTCACTCCCAGTCTCCCTTTGCTGCCTACAATTTCTCCCTAAAACAATTGTGCAGATGTGCCCTCCAGCCGAGCCATATCCCGTACAATGTCACTATTTATTCAGATTTCCCATCTGATCCTCTGATTGACTTCTGCGAAATTTTCATGGACAATGCCTAGAGCTCGCATCATAGCTTGAAATGTTCTCTGGGTAGTTTCAGAGCCTTGTCCTCTCACTTGGTCACCTACATCCGAAAGCAAATAACAATGCATCATGGTAGACTAGGAGATTTCTTGATTTGATTTCATCTCGTCATGATTGATTGCATATATAGGTACATGGATGAAACATGGTGCAATGACAACTGGGTTGAACAACGAGCGCATGCAAGGAGACTTGTTCGTGAACGAACGAACACATGGATCATGCCAAAGTACAAGCGAAGGAGAGACATGCACATGAAACATCAAGCAAACACCAAGACCATCGAAGACTCTACACACCTTGCCATGCAGAGGTGAAGCTATGATACACCGAGAACACATCCATCACTTAGCATCATTGCAGCACGACATGTACACCACTAGCAGCATGAACATACCAACTCTGTCGTGTTGACTCATGTCATGAGTCATCTCAGCCACATCACTACGTGGGCCACACTATTGTAATAAATGTAATGTAACATGAAAGTCCAAGAGACCCACATGTAAATCTGAAGAGTCATGTAAAGTTGAAGAGTCATGTAAGTCAAACAATCATGAGGGTCAATTTCACCTTTGTCTATATATACCCCTCATTTGTACATGCAAAAGGCTTTTTCACCTTCGGTCCTCCCACATAGCCTTGAGAGTCTGTAATATTTTCTTTGAGGAGTGAGCAGTGCCTCCAACGCCTCGTTATCATGGTTAGTGATGTAATGGTGTAAGGATGTGTCTTGGAACTTTCACTTAATTTAGAAGCCTCTTAATAGGCCAACACATTTTCACACATGTATTGTATTCGTTTGTAAGACTATTCTTTGGACGCTTGTAATGCATGTTGCTTTAAAATGTATTAAGAGAGTTGAACTATTTTGATTGTTTTAGTACATATGCTATTGGAAATATGGTGTATCATTTTTTAATGTTGTCTTGCTCGTGTGGGCTATCCTGCTGGACACATGACAAATTTATTCTTGTAACTTGTTATAACATCTATCGCACTCATGTGGACTATTCTGTCGGGTGTTGTACATGCAATCTTTTCACCTTGTGTTTGTGACTGTCACATGCGTGTGGACTACTCCATGGAAGTTGCGCATGTCCTGTTGTGTTGTATGTATCTAGCAGAGTTGGGACCATTCCCTTTCCACCTGAGACTCACTTCCACCCTCTCCCTCTATAGTGAAAGAAATTTGACACAAGCGACACTAAGCACTCACTAGGCACGCGAATCTCGATGCTCAAAGAAAAAGTGAACCCCTCTCATGTGCTGACAAGCAAGAGCTAAGGCATATCTTTAAGATAATGGCAACCAGGCCATCGTACTCGATGGGACTCCTACACCAAAGAATGTGAGGTATAGTTGGGACTTCATACCAGGGAGATCCCCTGAATGTTGGCGGGTCCAGAACCATCAACACCTTTCAAAGGCCAATACTATGTTTGGCCCCCACAGGGCACTCATGTGAAGGTAACAAAAGAAATTCATGTACTAATTACATCCGATCTGGTCCTTGCCATATCTCGTCATGATACTATCTAGTTGTGACTAACCTTCTCTAATGCCACCCATACTATATCATAGTTGATGACGTACATGCTATCCTCAACGCTTTTTTTAATAAAAGAGAAACCTAAAAAATAAATTAATGGATTTAAATTTATATAAGTCTTGGTCCCCCATTAGATTCAACTAGAGGTCGACCCTGACTTGGATACGAAGGTCAAGCATTCCTCCATTTCATTTCTATTTCACTCTCAATTTCGCTAGAAGTCAACTACCTCACTTCGCCTTGATTACTAGAAGTCGACTAGTTGTTTTTTAATAAAAGTGAAACCTACGAAAAAACTTAGCAGAATTAAATGTATATAACTCTTAGTCCCCCATTTGATTCAACTAGAGGTCATCCCTGACATGGAGACGTAGGTCAGACATTCCTCCTTTTTTCTTTCTATTTCACTCCTGACTTTACTAGAAGCTGACTACCTGACTTTGCCTTGATTACTAGAAGTCAACTACCTGTTACAGAAAAATATTGCCGTCAACCACTAACGAAAGGATTCAGGCATGGGTCATAGGACAGGAGATGCCAGGTTCTTGTACAACATGGTTGCGTTGGTTCTAAAGTTTGATAACTAGAGGATGATGTGGCCTGATTGGGGTTTTTTAGAAGACTATTCTAAGTCATTGGATCCATTAACCTATTCCTCCAACTGTGGAACCATTTGAACAAAGGGTTGTATGAGGGCATGCAACTTGAATGGATCACAATGTCCCAACATGCCCTTAGAACATTGGAAAAAGTTTAATGGTTGGGTTTCAATCCTAGTTGTTGCATTTTCTGAAAAAAATCCAAACCCGACTTGTAAAAACCATTTCGTATATAGCCTGCAATCATTGTGGTCCACACTACCAATTTTTTTTTGGGTACTCTATCAAAGAATTGTTTTTCTTCTTCCATGTATCCACACTCATTATACGTGTCCACAAGAGCACTTGCAACTATTTTATATATTTCATGTCCACTTTTGGCAATGTGGGCATGGACATGTTTTCATTGTTCCAAACCTACAAAATTTTCACAAACCCTAATAATTCTTACATAGTTATATTGGTTGGGTTTCATGCCTACCACTTGCATCTCACAAAAGAATTCCATTGCTTCATGCCCACACCCATTATGCACATTACTATAGTTCATGAGACCACATATAAGTGAGGAATCCTTTCAAACACTTTCAAAGCAGTGTCCATGTTCCCACATTTTGTATACATGTCAACAAGGCTACTTGCCACAGGGATTTGATACCCCAAACCAAATTTTATAAGCTTGGCATGGACTTCCTCACCCCATTCTAGTGATAACAAGTTACCTCAATCGTTAAGAATATCAACAAAGGTGTATCAATTTGGTGTCATGCCTTCTAATTTCATATGGCAAAAGAGTTTAACAACCTCCTTGCTCTGCCCATTATGCACCTATGCTACAATCATGACACACCACACAAAAATATCCGAGTTAGGCATCCCATCAAGTAGCTTGTGTGCATCCTCTATACTTGTACATTTGGCATATGTATCAATAAGAACATGAGTCCTTGATCAAATGTGATGAGTTGGAAAATATTTTCTTTGGAAAATCTAGAATGGAGAAAAGATACCGAACCCCAACCTCCCATTTGAATTTTTTCCTACTTCCTTACTGCTCTCCTGAGAATCATGCCATTATTAAATGGAAAAGAAGATTGAAGATAAGGGTGTGACATGATAATAAATTTTTGAAACAAAAAAATTCAAAGGAACAAAGAATATTAATTGCATGTCATAGAACATTAATGGTGTGTCGTATAGGATGATGATCATCCTTGAAATCAGTAGCCAAGGATGTGGCTGCACACTCATGTCACCATTTATAAAAAGATCAAAAGCAATAGTTAACTTAGGAAATTTTGAAAAAACTGATAGTACAGACTGAAAAATTTGCAGGACAGACAATATAAATAGGTTGGAAAAGATCATAGATGTCACTACGCAAGAAGAGACATAATAATTCTAAAATCAAATCTTTGTTTTTATAACACAAGATCATAAAAAAAATATTCAAAACATATTTTTAATAAAATATGACAATCGTGTTGAGAGACACTCTACAATCAGGTACAAAGATAATGCTATCAAATAATATTACATATAAATATAAAATAATGTTTGTATTCTAAGTTAAAAGAAAAAATTAATAACAAAAAAATTTAATAGTTTAATGTTAATCATAAATAAAATTTTCAATTTCCATTTTAATATTACTTGGAATTTATATAGAAAGATAAAATATTAAGAATAAAAAAAAATAAAAAATAAATTACGTTTTTTTTTTTTTTCTCGGTAAAAGACTATCTATTGTATTATATAGTATTTACAGGTAAACTTTACATGCTGAGAGACAGGCCAACCAGGGCCAACTGTGGCGCCTTGGAGAGCATAGTTTGACACAAAATACTCCCTCGCAGGGGCAGCATCTACAGGACTTACCAAGCGTACTAAAGCAAAAGACCAAAATGACATGACTATAGTCGAACATGGAACAACATTGTGTTAGACAGTGACGACACGTCCCACGCAGGGGCTTCCATCCAAAAAACTTGCAGTGAAGCTTGTCCCGCCGCGAGATTGACATTTACATGACAAAATGAAGAACTTAAAATTAACAGAAACAGTAGTAAACACAGTAACGAACAGAATCCAAATACCCGCTGAGACTATTGATTTAGACCGATGCCGAGAGAGAAGGGAGTATGCCGGAGATCGCTTCTGGGGATTAGTCTTCGGGCTCTTCCTCGTAGATGTAGCTCCAGCCTTGGCCCTCCGGCATCCCTGCCCACAAGTCCATTGGACCCTTTGCAGTGTTCTGAGGTGCCTGTTCCGGAGGATTGGGAGGGGTTTGCTGGATCTCTTTCCCAGAGGTGCTGGCTTCAATTGGTGGCTGCAGCACGAGACTCTCCTCCCCCATGCCTTCTTGAGGTGGCTCAGCCGAAACTGGCTGCTTCCCTCCTTCATTTCCTTCAGGAGCCTTGGTAAAGAGTACCGAGATATGGGCATTGATACCCGCATTATCCTTCGAACTACCCAAGGTGAAGACGACTGAGCCAAAGGCTGGAAGCCCTGACTCTCCTTCACTTGAGCTGCCAACCTCCAAGAACTGCCCGACCTGAATTGGTGTTGCTCTCGCCCTCCTATGGCAGTAGCAGCAGCAACAATGATGGTGCTCATCTGCTGCTGGGTGTCGTGAGGACGCTCCTCGCCCAGGTCCCCTCCTGCTCGTCTGCCGTTCTCGCAGTTTGGCCATGGATTCCCCGCCGCCTTCCTTTTGTTCCCAGACCGCTTTCGAAGGATTGAGGCCCCCGTGGAGACTGCTGAAGATTTGTAGTAACTGAATTGTGATATAAGAACAATCACAGAGCGGATTTTGCCACAGACCACGCACAGGAGAAGCGGCTTCAGAGCAAGACTCTGCCACGGACCACGCACAGAATGACCGCCTCGCCTCCAATTTATCCCAATTGTCCTTAATGTGCCGCTTCTCCCCGAGACATTCCCCTGAGTAGCAGCTACAGAGTGCTGTGACTGCCTTGCAAGGTGGTGGAGCGCCCACCCAGTCAGCTTCCTTCTGAGCCTGCAACATTCCCTCCTCACCATGTCTATGAATTTGTAGTGCTCTGCCTTCCCCTTGAAGACTCGCTGCAAAACCTCGAAACGAGCATGCCTTAACTGCGCTCTGCCTCCCCATCGATTCACCCTGCTCGGCATTGAATGCCAAGAGCTCGGGCAGCCAAACCATACCCCCTGTCGGCGGAGACCCATTACTCTTCACTGCTGGCACGGGGCGGCACATGCTGGGCATGTGGCTCCTCCCTGTGTGACGTGCCCTCACCCACATCCGGGGAAAAAAAAAATAAAAAAAAATTACGTTTTAGTATGATGAACAAATATAATTCTTAACACCCCTAGTTATTATGAATATCTGTGTATTTACTTTTACTATTTAAAGACTTGAGAATCTATTAAAGAAAAACTAACTAAATTTCAGTGGAAAACACCCTAGATGAAATTCTTTTATTAGACAGTTAAACCTTTCCCTCCTTTGAGGTAAAAGATGATATCAAAAGGAAAGATCCAAGTAAAGAAACCAAGAAGAGGAGAAGGAAGATAGAGGCATGAGGGAAACAGTAAACGGATTCAGAAACCAACACAAGATGTTGCTCCTAAGGTATTCTTGCACTGGACAATGAGCCAGTGAAAACATCAAGACTGATATAAGTGTTATGAGCTTCAAGTTGGACCTTGGGTGGTTTTTTTTGCCTATGAACTAACCTGATTGGGGTCACTAACAAATGTTTGTTTTGGTATAAGGAAGATTGAGGGGAGAAAATGATGTAATTCCCTTTCTTGTGATTGGTTGGAGCGGTCTTTCCTGTGAAATCCTAGTCGGCCTAACCCAATAGATAAGTACTTACACTGAGTACTAGTGGCTGTGTTAAATGTATTGTGAATAACTGTGTTTATCTTTGAAGAGTAATGTATCTATGATTAGATGATGGTGAATATATCCAGCATGAATACTTCGTGGAATAAATAAAGGGTTTATGTGTGATTGTTGTATTTTGAGAATAGATAACAAAAAAAGGATTGTAGATAGTGTTTTAAGTTAGGAAATTGTGTTTACCAATTTGTATCTTCCTCTTAAAAGTAATAGTAAATTAATCATGGAATTCCCATTTAGTTGTAGTGTTAAAATATTGTGAATAACTGTGTTTCTCTTTGAAGAGTAATGTATGTATGATTAGATGATGGTGAATGTATCTGACACGAATACTATGGGGAATAAATAAAGGGTTTATGTGTGACTATTGTATTTTGAGAATAGATAAGAAAAAGGAATTGTAGATGGTGTTTTAAGTTAGGGAATTGTATTGACCAATTTGTATCTTCCTCTTAAAAGTAATAGTAAATTAATGGTGGAATTCTTGTGAATGTGAACGAGCTCATTTAATTGTCTAACTCTTCTTACAAATTAAAACGGTGTTGGTTAACTATTTATGTACACAAACAAACGATTCACACCCAAAACCAATAATAATCTCACATCAAGAAGCGAATGTCTAATTCGAGAAATGGACTCAGGTAAGGGCTAGTGACCACAATCCAGGTTAGCACCCTGGAAAGGGCGGAATTACCCCACTACCTAGGTGTTATCCTAGAATTGAAATTACTAGTGGATGAACATTACATCAAAAGTTAAATATCATCTCGGAAATGAACAGACCCTTTGTAATCAACGCTTGTAAGCTAACATACAAGCATAGCAGAAACTAAAATATATACAAGAAACCCTGAAGAATTTCTAAGCTATGTTCCATTCATTCAAGACAATTCTTCTTTAAACAGGAAAACATAATCGGAATAGTTGACATTCATATATTTATAATTGTATACTTAGAAGAGGATTAAAATAACAGAGTATATATGTTCCCCATAGCTTCTAAATAGAAAGTCTCGGTAATAATATATTTAATAGTACAAAACTAGTAGCAAAAATTGTGCCCAATGAAGACCTCTCAGAGGTTAAATTGAAACAACTGAACTCAAGTCAAATTCACATTTGTCATAAAAGCTTTAACTTAACTTTAACTTTAACTTGATAGACCAAAGTTTGGTCTCAGTGAACGTTAACCACTACCATCATCACCATCATCAATAACTCTTAAAGAGTAACTGAGACTATTCATATCTACAACTAATATCATTCTGGAATAAACACCCCAATAATCACATTCCCAAAAGTATTGGGAGAGCTTCCTCCTAGACAGGGATTTAACCACTATATTCATAACCTAAGAATCCCCCCAAACAAAGGAGGTCACAAACGTTGTAATTTTAGTGCACTCTCAGGTAAAACAAAGGGAAATTGTGCACATGGAAAAGCATAATTCTATGTTAGACCCAAGTGCCAAAATAGCCCATCAATAACCTTAAAATATTGTTAACAAGTTGAATGAGGGCACTACCTATGTGAGCCCCTACATGCAAAGAAATATAAGTTGAGTCAGAATAACCCACTAAATTATTGGACAAAACTCTTAAACTTGAAAGTTGAACATGAATTAAACCCTTAAGTAACACTTGGCCAAATTAAGTTTGGGAACTATATGAAACCAAATAATTGTGTATTAGAAATAACCCTAACTAAATGACTATCGAGAAGCATGACAAAATGTTAAAATCCAACCCTGCTTACCTAAGGAATACAAGAAGAAACCCTCAAATTAGAAGCCAAAGGAATGACACCGTGTTTGCAGAACATCCATCGAATAAAACCAAAGAATGTTGAGTCTGTGCCTAATTTTAAAGGAGAAACTGAACTTACAAGAGGCAGTGAAAAAACATGTCTAAGAAGGTCAAGTGGCAGAGCCTCCCAATAGGTTCATCATTGCAAATGACTCACAAACCTAAAAAAAACAATGTAGTTCCTCATTAAACCCTAGTTGAACTCTAGGATCAAAACCGTACCAAATCAAAGGTTATGCCTCCTCTACATTTTAAATCAAAATGCATTGAAACGGATCGAAAATTCATATAAGAGTTCTGCCTAGTCAGTACGCCATGGACGGGTGAATGATTAAACAATAGTCATAACGCAACCTCCATTAAACTATCAAACCGGAAACTTATAAATTTATATATCCATGAATTAACAAATCATTTAGGCACATGGTATTTATTACCTAAGTTATAACCTTTACAAATGCTATTCACACAAACTTTAACAAATAATTTCACTCCTTGATCTCAATGCCATGTAAGTGAGAACTTTATATAAGGTGGCACTAATAATGAATAGGTGAATTATATTTATTTATTTTTGGTCTTGATGAGTGTTACAAATTCTTCTGCTACTTAATATTGAGTGGATAGACGAAATGTAAAAACAATGTTATTTTTCATTAATGCATACATAATATTTAAAATATAAAAATATATTAGTGTGAGATAAATAAAACATTTTAATGTTTTTATTAAATTATATAATTTTATAGAGAGAATTAAAATATATATATATATATATATATATATATATATATATATATATATATATATATTTTTTTTAGTAATTTATTCTATACTTAATATGAAGTTGATATCTCCCAGATGCAGGTGATTAAAGGTGCTGGTATAGTGCAACAAATGTGGTTGGAGAGTGGCGTGGCCACATGGACACCCACGCTTCCACCCAGAAGCTCACCACTGACATTAATGGCGTTTTAATGCTTTGTGTGAGCTGAGGAAACCTCATTTTGGTGCATAAGGTGGCAAATTCGGACCGTCTTTCCCCTGTTCCACCTCCTCTGAATTGCATTTGTCTCCATGTTGCTACAGCGCCGAACTCGTGCACGTCAACGGGAAGACAATGTCAAATCCTTTGTTGTATTGAGATGGTAGATGATGCCCACTTCTCGCAGAGTCTTCTTTGCTACTTTCGAACTGTTGCTTCAGTCTTGAATCCTGGATCTGAACCACAGATTATCTGTCCTCTTGCTTCCACTGGCCATTCAATCCCTGGCATTGCTCCTCCTCGCCCTCGACAACCCAATTTCGACCAGGCGAACATGCCTCGTATGCTTCATAGGATGCGTTGCAGAAGAGGCAGCAGCAGAGGAAGAGCAATTCACCCCCCCCGTTGTTCCTCTCTGAATCAACCCCTTCGGACTCTTCCTTCCCCTCGAGGAAGACTCATTTCTCGGGTTGTTATCCTGCCACTTGCAGCAGCAGGGGGCGTGCTCAGACGACTTGTTCTCAAGTACTAAAGAGGCCCCCCAGCCTCCTACTACTTCTATCTTGACTCTACAACCTAGTCACTCTACCCATTTCCAGTTTCGTTGCATGCTGGATCACTCGTGCATTATTGCAACCATTTACATAGCTTTTAGAGAGAAGCCTCAAAGCTCTCAAGTCTTAGCTCGTAACATTCAGGAGAGGACCAACACCAGCAAAAGAAAACCCCCTAGCAGCAACTCTGGGACACGCAGAAGCCATGAAGAAGCTCCGGACCACTCAGGCGCAGCTCAGGGATGCAATATTCTAGGCGGTTTCAAGAATGTGGACACAATGATGAGAGATCAATAGGATGGCGATAATGACATGGAAGGGTATAGGTGTCTGATTGTGGAAGAACCTCCTCCACTTAATGACACCTAGCTGGCCAAAGTTTTCTTCAGGTTTTGAGTTCTCGTATACCAACCTTAGGGTTTTTTCTATTGTTTCTTTTATGAAAATGTTGTCAATTTTGATGTTTTGTTCAACAAACTCTTCCACTCTGGCGTTATAGGCTATTACCCCTACGTGGGCAGCAAACACTTCTAGTTTTAGACTGGTTTCCCCGATGTGGGCAGTCATTTACAGTTATTGGTTGATAAACATGGCATAATCTGAGACTTGATCTGCAGAGGCTGGTGCCTCCTTGTACCATTTTTTGTTACATTAATAGAATTAGTCATATTTAGAAAAAAAATATGAAGTTGATATGTCACATTCAAAAAATATTAATTTAAAAAAGAAATTTAATATGGATTATAAATTAAATATTTCTATATGCTCGTTAAGTAAAAGATTGAGAAAGTTTGTATTCTATTAATAAGCACTTTTAAAAGTATAAGATAAACTTATAATTTATCCAATATTTAATGACACGTCTCTCTCTCTCTCTCTCTCTATATATATATATATATATATATATCTGTGTGTGTAGAAAGATGTGGTGTACAATGTAGTATAAGGGATATATAGTCATGTAACATTACATTTAAAAATAATAAAATAATATTTACATTAACAAATTAAAAATAATAATGAAGAAAAAAAATAATTGAAACCATAAACAAAATCTTCCATTTCCACCTTAATTTTGCATGAGCTTTATATAAAAATATAGAAATTAAAAATTAAAAAATAAAAAATTTGCTTTTTAGTACTTATGTAATTCCTTTGCTAGATAATAAGAAGCTAATATGTAGAAATAATGTTGTGATATATGTAATTCAATCTGTTTTCAATTGACATGCAATACTTAAAAAAAAATAATAATTATTATTATCATCATCCATAAATAAAATGTTTCAATGTCCAAATTAAATAACATAATTTTATATGAACTTTATATAGAGAAAAATAAACTAGTTTAAATTTAAAAGGATATCAAATTTATTGTGGATTCTAAATAAAACATGGTTATAAATCAAATATATCAATATGCTTGTCAAGCGAGAGTTCTTATTCCATTAATAAGGTATTTTTATGACATGAAAGAAATTTGTAATTACTTTAATATTTAATTTGGAGCTGACATATAATATTTAAAAAAAAGGTATATCCAAAAAGGTATATCCAAATTAATAAATCTTAATTAATCTCTTACCTTTTTAAGGTTTAATAGACCTTATTGATCTCGGTGGAAATTTATCATCATCATCAATAATTATAATTTAAAATTAATCTTTAATGGTATTAATTATAAATCTTATAAATTTTAGAATTATTATGCAACATTAATTTAATAAAAATAAAATTAATAATAGTTTTTAAAAAGAATAGTTGAATTAGATGTTTTTTTTGGTAATTTTAGTAATTTTTTAATAAATTTATTTAAAATTTAATTAAAAACTAGAAAAGCTATAATTATAAGTAATTAATTTTACATAATTTTAATATCATAAAAGTTTTTTAAAATATGAATTATTTTTATATTTACAAATACAATACCATGTAATTTCCATGCAGGAAGGGTAAACTTAATTGGGGATTTATGTGATAATGGAGGGTTATGTCTTTCTGGAAGAGGCATATGCAAATACCTAGAGGTTAAGAACTTAGGTAAGAACTTAGAGATTATACCCGTACTTCTTAGAGGTTATACCCATAGCCATTTGTATCTCACTAATACCAAATCAACAAAATTATTAATTCATTTACCAATTCGATTATTTATTCTTCTACAAGCCCAAATACTCATTCCTCTAAATACAAATACAAAATACCATATAATTTACACATTAAAACATTACAATCATCCAAAATCATATCTTAAAATTTCTAATTATAAATAATTTCAAACCCTAATTTATAAAGGCCACATACACATTGTTATTTCTTTTTATTTTGGGGTTTATTTTTTTAATAACTTAATATTTCCTCTAGGTTAGGATAAGTTAATGTAATTATATTTTAGAAGTAATATTATATATAAATAATAGTATTATAAAGTGAAGTAGGTTAACTTTAAATTTATTAAATTTTAAATATATAAATTTTATAGTTTAATTTTATTTTATGTGAGTAATAATTAAATGGAATTTTGCATATTTGATTATATACCTATCATTATAATTTAATTTGTGTTTTGTATGGGAGAGGATGGAGGTGATGACTATGAATGTGTAAGAGAACAGAGAAGGACAACCCGTCTTGTACATAGGCTTGTGGAGCCAATGAGCGATAATCATGAATGAATTGGGATGGATAATGTGAATTGGGGTGGATAATGGCTTATTATGATATTCCTTTGGTTAAGTATGTTATGGAAGGGTGGCTGCAATTTATATAGTTTCTTGAGAAGCCCCTCATATATGTATCTTGTGGGAAGTAGCTATCTTTTGCCAATATGCCATTCTTGGAAAAGAAAGTTAAGGAACTTGGTAGACTAATATTGTCAAATGGGGCATGGAGATAGTGTTGCACACAGAGATGGTGGTCATTCTCAGCTAGAATTTGCTCAACATGGAACACACAAATTCAAGTGCACTGAAATCACAGAGGAGCAGTGTCAGGTTTTTAGTTTTCTTTATCTATATTCTAAAATTTTCCTTAGTGATGGAAGTGATGGTATCAATGTTATTAAAGAATTTTGGTCTCATTCCATTCAAGTTCTACGTTCCCTCTTTTGGCTCATTAATTCTACATGGAATTCTCTACACGGTGGTCTAAGTTGGTTCTTAAGCCTTTGCACAATCTTCTTACCATATTGGCCTCTCTTGTTGGGTTCTTGACTTCTTGGTTTATCATTGGGTTTTCTACTCAGGTTCTTCTCTCTTTTTTCATCCCCCCTTTATACTCACTCCCATTCTACCCTAACTCCTCCAACTCTCTATGTCTACCTATGTGTTTCTTTTCTTCCTTGTGTTTCATTGTTTGGGGTATTTTACACTACTTTCTCTCACCTCATGGCTAGGAATCACATTTTAATGTCCCTTCTATTAAAAAATGGCCTTTTATTCCTGACCATTGTACTCAAACTTATTTTTACAAAAGATTGACAATAAGTGTTGTTATGACCAAAGGTATTGCACGAATAACCAAAGCCATGCAAATAATTTGTATAGCTAGAGACCTTTACCTTTGATTTATGCAATATTGAGGAAGAAAAAATCTTGATGAACCCTCTTTTCTTCTTTTCTTTTGTTATTTCCCTTGGTTCTCTCATCTAATTGTAGTTGCCTCCAAATTAGATCTATTATTTTCTAACTTGTTTCTTGCGGAATTTCCCTCAGCTTCTATTCCTTCACATTGTTTATCTATCTCCTTCAACTGATTTTGCACTCCATCAATTCTCCTTGCCTCCTCCAGTTGTGTTTTCCAATAAGATATTTCTTCCTTAAATTTTTTCTCCATCTCTTCAAGTATTTGAAGGAGCTTTTTCATTTTTTTTTAATTTTTTTTTCTAATAAGAGATTTTCTATTTTGATCAATGATGAGATAAACTTAGCTTGATCCTTAACTAATATCTCCTTTTGATAATCCACTACTTTGATACTACGAGAAAATATCTCATCTAATTGATCACTTTCCTTCCAAGGGTCCTTTTTCTTCTTCTTCATTCACTTCTCCTTTTCTCCTTCATACAAATTTTTATCGTGTCCCAAATCTCTTTTGCAATCTTTATATCCACCACTTTTTGAGGCCTAGATTATGAAGGTTGTCATAGATTCCACCCGTAGCATGTGCATCCCATTGCTAAGTTCGTTTTGAAATAATTTCATTTCCTTAACAATTTATCATTGATTTCCAAACTTTATATCCAAGAACATATATTTCTGATTTCACCTTCTCTCTCCATTCTTTAAAATTTGTGGCATTGAGTAGTGAGTAGTTTTATAACCCACGATTCACCACAATCTACATTCGAACAATTAAGTTGCAACAAGGGGAAATTGATATGAAACCAATTGTTGGAATTAGATCACTCCTCGGGGGGTGTGAATCAAGATTTATGTCACTTACACAATTTTTAAACATTTTTCAAACATGTTACACTATCAGCACAGAACAAATACTTATAGGATCAGAACATATAAATTCAGTATGTAAATCAATGCACAAGCATCATGATGATCAAACACATGAGACACAAATATATCATGTGGAAACCCTCAAGGGGAAGAAAACCACCCTACTATTTCTATGTTGGTTTTATTTCTTTATTATCAATGATATTTTTTTTTTACAAATGTTAGCTTCAACTAGGTAGGAGCCATTACTCCACTCCAATAGTTCATTGGCCACTCTTAGCTAGGAAGCCACAACTCCCTATCAACTTTCTGCTAGCCACTACTCCTATATTGGAAAACCACCACTTGTTGGAGGCCACAACATCCTCAAACTCTATTGGTCATGATTTCATTGATTTTTAGACTTGTCTCCTAAGCAAGCACATGAACTCTGCAACACATGAACAAACCCGTCTCTACAACACAATTTCGTCCTCTTTAACTATTGATCACTGCTATCAATCTACTCACAACTTCATTGTGCATTGTAGCTCAAACTTGATCTCCCAAAATTGTAGAGCATATTTATGCTAACTTCTCCCTCATCAAGATATACTAAATCAACACATTAATACTATGTATTTACCTTTATGACATACCAAATAGGACCAAAACACCAAATCCAATAAATTAATGCATTTATTCCTTACTTTTGGTGATTATCGAATATGACCAAAATAAAACAATTATTGCATTTACTCCTTACTTTTGGTTATCAAATCAATGATTAATTGTATTCCATTACTTTTGGTGACCAAACCATAATCTCTCTAAACATTGACATCAATTCAAACCACAACACAATTGCCAACACTAAAAAAAAATTTCAAAATAAATTAAAGGACAAAATAGACTATGCATAGGGGACTGGTTTGAGGAGACCTTAAAAAAATAGCTTCCAAACAACCCAAAAGGCCATTTATAACCTACTTCCTCAACTTGGCCTAGCAAATTTGTGTTTTCTACTAATGCAAAATTTATTGAGGATAAAAATACCATTAACCTCAAATTTTCCTCTCAAAATGTAAATGTTTTATGCAACTTTCATGATTCTCCACTTCTCCTCACCTTTCTGGTGGGAAATTTTTAATGGAGCCTAGCACATCAGTACATCTCAGAAAGGGGATGGGGACTGATCTTCCTCTCCTCAAGTCATATACATTCTTTTATAAATAGAATTAGCAAAGTTACGATGGCACTAAAATTAGTTCTCACTTTAGCACTTGGCAAAAAGGTTACACATAAATTTTAAGTAACTCGTTTTAATTATTCAATGAATAAAAAATACTATACTTTGAGGAATTACTTACTTCAAACGTTACCTTTACATATCAAAAAAAATTACAATCTACTTTCTCTCACATTTCTTAGAAACAATATCAACAAGAAAAAAAACTGTGAAATTAAAAAATTTTCCAAATATAAATCTTAATCTTAATTTTAATTTTAATTTTATTTTACTTTTAACCTCATAATCTTATTTTTATCCTAAATCCTAAATCTCACTTCTTCACTATTTCACGTTTTCTTGAACAATGAATTAGAATGAAAATAATATAATACTTACACCTTGATCTTGAACAATGAATTAGAATGAAAATAATATAATACGTTCACTTTGAAGAAGTTGTACTTATTTTTGATCTCATATAAAACCATAAATGTTTATTACGAGGGTATGACTATCCTACACTTGTTTATAGGGGAGTGAAGGTCCTTCCAAACATAATCACTGACATAATGATATTTTTTTGGGAAAAAAATAATTTTAGTTTGTACAAATCATTATAAAGTAGTTTGGAATACATCATTGGTATCTGCACTTCTTCTTTCTTTCCTTATTTTTTTAATCTTCAACAAAATCACATTATCCTTTCGGAGCGGTCTTTTCGATTATGATCGTTGAACAAAATCAAAAGAAAAAAATGGTAGTGAATTTTGTTTATCTATTAATACAAAATAATATTGATAATTTTTAACTGCTACAAATATCTCAAGAAAGGTAAATGGTCTCTACACTTATGGCAGACTGTGTGCAGAAATAGATATCAGCAAAGGACTGCTGGATCAGATTAATCTCAAGTTTGGAGATTTCCACTAGACTCAACCATTGGATTACGAGAACACAGCCTTCTGCTGCCGCCATTGTCATCAAACGGGGCACCTCCAGAGCACTTGCTCCTAGTACACCGATAAAAGAAGAATCTGAATCGCAAGCCCAAATCCAAGAGATGGAATCATTTTGAGCCTCCCCGTCCTTTGGACAATTTAGATTTCTCTAGTCTGGAGGAGGAGGAATCTGAAGCAGATGTGCAAAATGATGAGGAAATTGAAGCTGATATGCAGAATGATGAGATTCCGATGGATGCTCCCTCGGCCGGTCCGGCGGCTCCCTCTAACCCTCAAATTTCCTAGAAACGTTCTCATTTATCTTCGTCCTCATACCCTGATAAGGATACTCAGCCGCCAGTGCAGAATAATCTACAACTTGTTATGGCTCAGCCAAAATCCATTGGGTGGGTCAAAGTGAGCAAGAAAAAAGGCAAAAAAAGCCATATTGCAGGAACTAACCCCTTGGGGTAGCTTTCTCTACTTAGTGCTATCCTTTTGTATTCCTGTGATTTCTATGGTCCTTTCCTTGACTGTCTCTAAGGAGCAAGGTTGATAGCCTATCACCTCCGGCTCCCATGCTTCTTTGCTTGGCTTGTATGCAAGCTTGATTGTACTATACTTTTTTTCTCTTAATAGAATTAGTCTTTATTCAAAAAAAAAAAAAACATTATCGATATTGGAAAAATGCGGTTACCATGTAATTTAGTATGGATTTTTGTTAATAAAAAATTAAATATTTAAAGATCAAAAATAGTAATTTCTATATTAAAAAGGTATAATAAATAGTAAATTGCATATTAAAAAAATTACAGTGGTAAAAATAAATAAATTTTATATTAAAATATTGTAGAAAATAGTAAATTTATACTTGTTAAAAATAATAATTTCTTATAACAAAGAATTATAAATTTTTATTTATAAATATTTATAAAATATACAATCTCTATTTTTTTCTATTTGAATTTCATACTTCTCTTCTTTCCCATGGTAAAGAAATCAAAACCATGAATTAAAATTTGGGTGTGCTTCTATCTACACTCTAAACAAGTCTTTGAAAAATCTAAAAGAAGACATTTAGGTTTTTTTAGTTATTAATTAATAATGTTATCATTTTTAAACCTTATATTAAAATTTAGGATTTGACTTACTGATCTTTTTAAATATATTGTAAATATAGATTTATTTTTTTATTCTAAAAATAATTTAATTTTAAAAGATCTATATTTTTGAATTTTTCGGTATTGTATTTTAGGTAGTTGAATTTTTTCCGTAACGAATACAATTCGAATTCGAATTTGGTAACTATGGTGTATATATATAAACATTTCTCCATGAGAATGCCTAAAGGTCCTCTCAATTAAGTTCATAATTGATATAATTGATAAAATTGTTTTGCAGACCGAATAGCAAACTGCTCAGGAGTTGGATCTGCTTGCTATGACCCTCGCTTCATAGGAGGAGATTGTTGAAATGATAACTTCAATTGCAGCACTATTTTCCTTTGCGATGCGATCATATCGCATATCGCATATCGCATACACACCCCGTTACCCTTCACTACGTCCTATGATTTCTGCGATTGAGATGTTGCGATGCGATCCGATCGCAAATCGCAGATCACCCCATATGTTTGTGCTCCATTTTTCTTCTTCTACCAAATGTGATTTAGCGATGCGATCAAATAGCAAATCGCAAATTGCATAATTCAATGGTTGAAGTACAGGCCTGCAACATGAAATTGATGTGGAACAAAAGTTTCATTTTGACCGCCAATTTTGTCAGTAAAATAGTAAATGTCAGTAAAACGAGTTGGTAAACGTTGGTAAGATTTTAATTTTATTGTTTTTTTTATTATTCACAGGAGTATGATATAGTTAAAAATGTATTGTTATGTTTTTTTTGTGTAGAGTGAAGAATGCAGCACATGCATATAAAAAAAAAATAAAAAATTACACAGCAGTGTAAATGTAATTCTCTCTCTAAGCAATGCACAACAGTGCAAAGAGTTTTTTTTGTTGTTGTTGTTGTTGAAATGAAATATGCAACAGCGTATGAGTAAGCAGTGAATGTATGTAATTCTTCACAGCAATGTGTTAATTTATAAAGCTGAGACAGAGTATTTCTCAGGAGAGACAGTGAGTGTTTTATTGGAAACTGGAACTAAAGTGTTCCTGGTGTAATCCCTCTGTTAAAAGGAAGATGTTTTTTTTGTAACAACAACCATTTTTTAATGAATACAAGTTTTGATGTGTGTGGGTAAAACTCTGTGTTCTGGAAACATTTATTTTGTTCTGCTGTGCTAAGATCCTATATTGAAACAGAGCATCGCTCTCTGTGCAATTTTTTTTGTGTTTGGAATTAAACAGAAAATTCCCAACAGTGGTATCGGAGCTTGTCCAGGCTCTTTTAAGGCATCAAAGAAGCTGAAGGAAGGTTCCTTTTGTTGTAGCAACTTCTCCAGCAGCGTGAAGAGTCAGCAAAAGAATCAAGGTATTTTTTCAAGTTCGTTTTTTGTGTAGCTGTTGAAGACTATCAATAATTTCTAAATACAGTCAAGTATTGCAAGAATGGTTGGCACTAGCACCAGAACTAGCATGGGTATGTTTAATACTCATCTCCCACAGTTTAATGGGAAAGGCTATGATTATTGATCAATAACCATGAAAGCCCTGTTTTCCTCACAAGATTTATGGGAACATGTTGAATATGGGTTTGAAAAACAAGCAAATGAAGAAGAGTTTAATAGCTTAACTCAGGCAGAGAAAGATCTATTGAAGAGCAATAGGGAGAAGGATTCAAAAGCCCTCTTTCTTTTATATCAAGCAGTGCATGAGAGTTGGTTTCCAAGGATAGCAGCAGCCAAGACATCCAAAGAAGCATGGAAAACTCTCAAGATAGCCTATCAAGGCATGGAGAAAGTGAAGACAACAAAACTACAGTGGCCGAGGAGAGATTTTGAGAATCTGTGCATGAAGGAGTCAGACAATATTGACTCATTCTTCACACATGTAATTGGTCTGGTCACACAAATAAGAACTCGTGGGGAAGTTCTAAAGAAAGGAGGATTGTGGAGAAACTATTGAGGTGCCTACCCTCAAAGTTTGATGTGATTGTGACCACCATAGAAGAGACAAAGGATCTCTCAAACTTTTCAGTTGATGAACTTCATGCATCACTGATAACACATGAGTAGAGGTTGAGTAGAAATGAAAACTCATCTCTAGAGAAAGCCTTCAAGACCCAGATGTCCTTTGGAAGAGGAGGAGGTCAAGGTAGAGGAAACAAGAGAGGAAGAGGTAGAAGCCAAAACAGAGGTGGAAGGAACAGTCCAGCAAATGCTCAAGAAAGAGGCAACAATCCAAATCAGAACCAAGGCAAGGCATCAGCCAACAAAGTGGACAACATCATGCTCAAGGAAAAAGGTATGAAAAATTCAATGTCCAATGTATATGGGCATTATGCAAATGAATGTAGGAAGAAGCAGCATGATATAAATAATAGATCTAGTGCAAATATCACTAGGGAAAATATCAGCCAAGATAATGTGTTTTTAGCTTGTAACATAGCTGAAACAAATAGTGAACATATATGGTTTCTAGACTCTAGTTGCAGCAACCATATGACAGGAAACATAGCCCTGTTTTCTACTTTAGATCAAAATGTGAAATCACAAGTCACACTTGGGACTGATAGTAAAATTTCTGTTATGGGAAAAGGAGAAGTAAAAATATTTACAAAGAAAGGTGAAAAGAAAACCATAGCAGATGTCTATTATGTTCCTCGAATGAAGTGTAACCTCTTAAGTATTGGACAACTTGTTCAAAAGGGTTACAATGTTTTCTTTGTGAATGATTTATGCACCATCATGGATAGAGCACCCAACAAAAGATGTATTGTTGAAGTGAAGATGATGAGGAATAGGATGTTCCCTCTCAGAATAAGGGCAGATTTGAAAAATAAAGAAGTAATTGCAGTAGTTACACAAGAGGCTTTCCAAAGCGTACCAAAGGATGAAAATTGGTTGTGGCATTTGAGATTTGGACATCTCAACTTTGGAGGTCTTAATTTGTTGAGTAGAAAAGGAATGGTAAGAGGATTACCATTGATAGAGAAACCAGACAGCCTTTGTGAAGGTTGTATATTGGGAAAACAACACAGAGAAAGTTTTCCATCACGGAAAAGAATAAGGGCAAAAGCACCCTTAGAAATTGTTCACTCAGATTTGTGTGGACCGATGCAAACTCTATCATTAGCAGGCAGCCAATATTTTCTAACATTCATTGATGATTTTATCAGAAAGACTTGGGTTTATTTCCTGAAGAACAAAAGTGAAGTGTTTGAAAAAAATTGGAATTTCAAAGCACTTGTGGAAAACCAAAGCGGGCTGCATATCAAAGTTTTAAGAAGTGACAGAGGAGGTGAGTATATCTCCAAGGAATTCCTATGGTTTTGTAGAGAAAATGGAATGCACAAACAATTTACCACAAGGTACACTCCGCAGCAAAATGGAGTTGCTGAAAGGAAAAATAGGACCATCATGGATATGGCGAGGAGTATGTTAAAGGTAAAGCATTTTCCAAATGATTATTTGGCTGAAGCTGTACACTGTGCAGTATACATTTTGAATAGGTGCCCTACAAAAGCAGTGATGAAAAGAGTGCCGGAAGAAGCATGGAGTGGGAGAAAGCAAGGAGTCACCCACATGAAAGTTTTTGGATGTGTGCCTTATGCACACATTCCAGATCAGCTAAGGAAGAAGTTGGATAGAAAAAGGGAGAAATATATTTTCATTGGATACAGTGAAGAATCCAAAGCTTACAGGTTGTATATCCCATCTACCAAGAAGTTTTTTGTGAGTAGAGATGTTCAGTTCATTGAGGAGGAAGCTTGGGATGGAAGCATAGAGAAAACAGTGAATGTTAAAAACTGTTTGTCTCATGATGAAGATGATGAGGAGATGGCTGAAATACATCCCCAAAGAGCAGCGCCAACACAAGGACAACAAGAGACACCCTTGAGGAGAAATGAAAGTGCTTCTCCAAGCACACCACAAGGAGGAAATTCAAGTGCATCTTCAAGCACTTGCACACCAAATGAAAGAGGTAAGAAGTTCAGAAATTTAAATGACATTTATGAGAAAGAGGAAGCAAATGAAGGTATGAATTCTTTGTTTGCATTATATTGTCATGTTGATGACCCTATTCATTTCAAAGATGCGATTAAGGATAGGAAATCGATAGAAGCTATGGATGAGGAGATCAATGCCATAGAGAGAAATAAGACATGGGATTTGGTTGAGCTACCAAAAGGTAAAGAAGTCATGGGAGTTAAATGGGTCTACAAGACCAAGAGCAATGTTGAAGGCAAAATAGAAAGACACAAGGCAAGGCTGGTTGTCAAAGGATACAAGCAGCAGTATGGGAGAGACTATGAGGAAACTTTTGCACCGGTTGCTAGAATGGAAACCGTGAGAGCAGTGTTGTCCATAGCAACACAACACAAGTGGAAAGCTTACCAAATGGACGTGAAGTCAGCATTCCTAAATGAAGTGTTAATGGAAGAGGTTTATATTGAGCAACCTCTAGGCTATGAGAAGAAAGGCCAAGAGCACAAAATGTGCAGATTGAAGAAAGCTCTTTATGTGGTTCCGATGGAGGGAAAGAGGGTTGTAGTAGTGGGTTATAAGCCCTAATGAGAAGCAAAAAATAGTGAACATACCTACAAACAAGGTATGTATTGATGAAGTATTCGTTGATTTGATGCTAGGGACATTGTCATAGTGTTTGGACAACTTATGCAACCCATGGGAGCCAATTGTTGGGGTTGACTTGGGTGGTTAGAAACCACAACTAGGAACAGACTTCATAGTGGATATTGGTTATTGGATTGGTGGAGGCCAGCGTGTTGGTGACCAAAGTAGTCGTTGACAAGTCATCACAAAATGAGTCATATAGCTGAAGTTTGGGTGAAGTTGTTAGAGCCTATGTGTAGCTCTTTGATGTATGAAAGAAGCTACTAAGAAGGAAGATTGAAGCTCAGGTGTTGGTTGGCCTAGAGGAGCTTATTGGCTCACGCTATGTTCATTTAAGCAGAAGGGACTTGTAATAATGATAGGTGGCATCCCTCCTGGAGACTCTATGGTGTTGTATCTTGATGGACTAAGGTTCAACTAGAGAGCATAATATAAGTGAAGGATTGACAAGACGAAATACAACATAGAGGCTGTGATTCTACACTGAGAAGTGAGATTGTCATTGTATCTTGTATTCTTGTACTTGTGGATAATTGAGGGCCATTATCCAGCCCTAGACTATTGTATTATTCAGTTGGTTTAATATAACTAAGATTAGTTTGTTGTACATATTTGTACAATATTTTGTAAAAAATTGTCTATACTTATGTATTTTTTATTTACTACTATTTATATTCCCCTGTGCAAAGTAGTTTTGTTGAGATTCTTGGTTTGGTAGTGTAATAGATTTTAATATTATATGACAACAAGGTTGAAGGTCATGAAAATTAAACATAACCCTGTTGGGGTCAAAAAGAAGTTGGAAGAGAGAAAAATATGTAATTACCTTTCTTGTAGTTGGGTGGAAGGGTGGAAATTCAACCTAACCACATTGCGGTCAAAAGAAGTTGGAAGAGAGAAAATGATGTAATTACCTTTCTTGTGGTTGGGTTTGTGGAAAAAATAAAGGGTTTATGTGTCACAGTTGTATTTTGATAATAGATAAAATAATTGAATGGTAGATGGTGTTTTAAGTTAAGAAATTATGTTGACGAATCTGTATCTTTCTGTTAAAAGTAATAATAAATTAATGGTGGAATTCCTGCAAATGGGAAAGAGTTGATTTAATTGTCTAACTCTTCCTGTGAATTAAAAATTGGCTGGTTAACTATTTAGGTACCCGAAATTACCTAGCCACCTGGGTGCAGTCCTAGAACTGAAATTGACTATGGACGAACATTGAACTTTTTAGATTTTACCCCGTCATAATTGTATAAGTAATTGTACATCAGGAAGTATAAAAATATTATATATAAAAGCACATTTATATATCAGAAAATTAAATATCATCTTGGAACATAACAAACACTTTGTAATCAATGATTGTAAGCTCACATACAAACAGAGAGCAGAAACTAAAATATGTAAAAGAAACCTAGAAGAATTTCTAAGCTATGTTTCATTCATTAACTCTCCTTTAAATAGGAAAACATACTACGAATAGTCGACATTCATTTATTTATAATTGTATACTTGGAAGAAGATTAAAAGAACAGAATATATATGTTTCCCATAACTTCTCAACAAAAAATCCTGGTAATAATATATTTAACAGTATAAAACTGGTAGCGAAAACTGTGCCCAAAGAAGACCTCTCCGAGGTTAAAATGAAACAACTGAACTGAAGTCAACTTCAGATTCATCATAAAATCTTTAGCTTGACAAAATCTAGTAACCTAGAATGGGGAACTGAGATTATTCATATCTACCGCTAATATCGTCGTGGAATAAACACCCGAGAAATCACAATCCCAAAATTATTGGGAGAGCTTCCTCGTAGATAGGGATTTAACCGCTATATTCATAATTGAAAAATTCCCCCAAATAAAGGAGGTCACAAACGTTGTAAGCATAGTGCACTCTCATGTAAAACAAAGGCAAATTGTGCACCTGGAAAGGCAGAACTCTACTTTAGACCCAAGTGCCAAAATAACCCACCAACAAACTTAAAAGATTGTTAACAAGCTGAATGAGGGCGCTACCTGTGTGATCTGCTGCATGCAAAGAAATATAAGCTGAGTGAGAATAACCCACAAAATCATTGACGAAACTCTTAATCTTGAAAGTTTGAACATAAATTAAACCCTTAAGTAGTACCTGCAGGTATTCCCCCGCCAAATCAAGTTTGGGGCACTGCATGAAACCCAAGAATGGCGTATTAGAAATAACCCTACCAAATGACTGCCAAGAGGCGCGACAAAATGTTGAAATCCGACCCTGCTTACCTAAGGAACACGGGAATAAAGCCTCAAATTAGAAGGAAAAGAAACGACACTGCGTTTACAAAACATCAAGCCAGCAAGACCAAAGAATATGCATAATTTTAGAGGAGAACGAAGCATTTCTAAGAGGGTCACGTAGTTCCTCATTAAACCCTACAAGAACAGTTGAACCGTAGGATCGAAACCCTACCAAATCAAAGGTTATGACTCCTCCACGTCTTAAATCGAAATCCATCGAAAAAGGTCGACAACTCATATGGCAGTTGTGCCCGGTCAGCACACCATGGCGGGTGAATGATTAAACAATAGTCATAAAGCAATCTCCATTAAATTATGAAACAAGAAACGTGTATATATATATATATATATATCCAGTAATAAATCATTTAAGTGTATGGTATTTATTACCTAATTTATGCATTAAATTATGAAACGTGTATATATATATATATGATCTAATAAATCATTTAGGTGCATGGTATCTATTACCTAAGTTATAACCTTCACAAATGTTATTGGCAAAAACTTTAACATATAACTTTACTCCTTGATCCCAATGCCATGTAAGTGAGAACTTTATATAAGGGGGCGCTAAATAATGAATGGTAAATTTTATTTATTTATTTATTTATTGATTTTGGGTTACAATGAGCGTTCTAATTTTTTTTTAATGTTATTTTATCATCTATTCATTTATATGTAATATTTAAAATAAGAAAATGCATTCATTTATATGTAATATTTAAAATAAGAAAATGTATTAGTGTGAGTTATAGATAAAATATTTCAATATTTATATAAATTACGTAATTTTATATCAATTTTATATAGAAAAAAATATTATATGAAAAAGCCTTAAATGTGTAATTTATTCCATATTTAATACGAAGTTGATAAGTGACATTCAAAAAATATTAATTATTTTTTTTTAATGTGGATTATAAATCAAATATTTCTATATGCATCCTAAATAAAATATTTGAACATCAAATGAAAGAGAGAGAGAGAGAGAGAGTTATTATTCTATTAATAAGCACTTTTGAAAGTATGAGATAGATTTGTAATTCTTCCAATGTTTAATATGGAATTGACATATCTCTCTTTCTGTTTCTGTCTCTAGGTCCATATATATATATATATATATAAAAGACAATGTATATGTTTGTATAGAGAGAGGTGATGTATAATGTAGCATAAGGGAGATATTGTCATGTAACATTACATTTAAAAATAATAAAATAATATTTACATTAATACATTAAAAAATATTAATAACAAAAAAAATCAATTTCAACCATAAGTAAAATCTTCCATTTCCACTTAATTTTGCATCAACTTTATATAAAAATAAAACAATTGAGAAAAAAAATATTTACTTTTTAGTACTTATGTAATTCCTTTGCTAGTTGATAAGAAGTTGATAGATGATATGTAAAACTAATGTTACTGATATACATAATTTAATCTATGTTCAATTGACATGTATAATTAAAATAAAAATATATATTTTATTATCATCCATAAATAAAATGTTTTAATGTCTATATTAAATAACATAATTTTATATGAATTTTATATAGAGAAAAATAAAATAATTAAAATTAATATTTTTTCTCAAGTTTAATGTGGGTTGTAAATCAAATATGGTCATAAATTAAATAATTCAATATGCATGTCAAGAGAGAGTTGATATCCCATTAATAAGTTCTTTTTGAGACATGAAAGAAATTTGTAATTACTTTAACGTTTAATTTAGAGTTGACATATATTATTTTTTAAAAAATTATAACCAGATTAATTGAATCATTCTATACATACATATATGCACACAAATAGATAGAGAGAAATGTATTATTTTTAAAAATATCAATAACAAAAATAATTCAGTATTTATGTGTGTGTGTTTTCTATTCCAAATATGAGAGACTTGCATTAACATTTTAATATGGAGAATATATAAAAACTAAAATATTTTAATGTAAGCTAAGCATTTATTATATATAAATATATTTAAAATATTTAAATAGTGTGTTTTTTTAACCAACATAAATCCATATTAACTCCAAATTTATGAAGAAGAATCAAATCTATAGACGTTGAGATCTTTCCTAAAATTACATTTTGATAGATTTGATCCCACACAACACTTACAGAGTACAAAGTAAGATGGATTGTTGTCTATAATAATTTAAACAAACAAAATGTAAAATTGATTATATGAAATAAAATAGTTAATTTAAAAAGGAAATATTTGATCCTAAATTTCTTATAATATATAAATGGAATTAAAAACAAACATTATTTAATTTAGAATGATCTTTTTTTTAATGCCATAATTATAATTTAAGATTGAATTCCATCTTATTTTTAAGAATATAAAGACTTAATCATTGAGGAAGATATAGTTGATCCAAAAGTAATTTATAACGTACAACCTCAATATTAAAAGTAATACTCCTTGATTGAATCTAGACTTCCTCTTATTGAAAAAATGAATATGTTTGACTATTTGATGTATAAGAAGAAGCTTTACAACATGGAAACCAAGAGGCTACCTAAATTTGATCCCAACTCTAGCAAAAACCCCCACCTCCTACTCAAGTGAGGTTGACAAGGATGCCTTGGTGGATAAAGGGGGAGATAATCTTGGAGAATAAAGATAATATTAAAAATACTACTAATTCCAAATTTAAGGATAGATTGTGGGATGATAAGGAGTTAGAGAGGAAAAGGCGCTAACTAGACTTATCTCTTTGTCTTCACCAATGCCTTGAAGAAAATGAACATAAATAAGTACTAACTTGAGTTAGAGAGGCAAAGGAGCTAACTGGAATTATCTCTTTGTCTTCACAAATGTTGTTAGACTAGGCAGTAACTCCTCAACCAAAATTGATTCATGTATATTTCTTCAGGTAGGTCTTCATTATATACATGAGGGAGAGATTGTTCACTTCATCTCCCGATGAGTGTTCATGTTACTTATTTATCTATTTACATTATATTCACCCAATCATGAGGATTAGGTGTCAACATCCCCCCCCTAATCTGAAGGGATGTTGGTGAGTCCAAGCATCATTCTGAATTGTTCAAGCTTTTCTCTTCCAAGCGCTTTGGTGAAGATGTCTGCAATTTGCTCATTAGTGGAACAATGATGGAGATGAATTGTTTTGGCCTCAACATGATGTCGAATCATATGATATTTAGTCTTGATGTGCTTCGTTCGATCATGGAACTTTGGGTTCTTGGCCAGCTTTATTGCAGAGGTATTGTCAATCATGAGTGGAGTTGATTGTACTTTTTTTACCTGTAAATCTTCAAGAATTTTCTTGAGCCACACAATTTCTTTTGTTGCTTCAGCTGCTGCCACGTATTCTGCTTATGTTGTGGAATCTGCTAGAACTGATTGTTTGTGTGATCTCCAGCAGACAGCCCTTGATCCAAGGCTCATACCATATCCTGAATTAGATACCCCAGTTTATTTGTCTCCATCGAAGTCTGAATCAGAGTATCAAATCAAGCTGAAGTTGTCCACCTGTGTATACTTGATTCGAAAGTCTTCAGTTCCCTTCAAGTACCCTCGAACTCTTTTTGTAGCAGACAAATGTCCCTCACAAGGTTTTTCCATAAACCTGGAGATGATTCCAACAGCAAACGAAATGTCTGGTCTGGTAGTAGTTAGGTAGTTGAGACTTCCTACAAGTTGTCTATACTCTGTTGCATCCTCAAATTATTTTCCTTCAATAGATGTGATCTTTAATTTTTGTTCCATTGGATTAGTAAGAGGATTGCATTCTGTCATGCCAAACCTATTCAACAGATCTCCAATGTAGTTCTTTTGAGAAAGAAATATGGACTTTGGATGTTGGGTTACTTCAATGCTAAGATAGTAATGAACATAGCCCAAATTAGTCATTTCAAAACTTTTCCCCAATTCCTTCTTTATGGATGCAATGTAGCTTTCATTGTTCCCTATCATCAAAAGATCATCTACATACACCACAAGATATACAATTGTTTTGCCCACTTTCTTGACAAATAAAGTTGCATCATCAAGATCATAATGTTTGAAATTGAGTTTCAGAAGATGCTCAGTTAGTTTTTCATACCAAGCTCGTGGTGCTTGTTTGAGGCCATACAAGGACTTCACAAGTTTGCATACTTTATGTTCATGTCCTTTCACAACAAATCCTTCAGGCTGAGACATAAAAACATTCTCTTTTAGATCTCCATTTAAGAAAGCAGTTTTTACATCCATTTGATGGACTTTCCAACCATTCTGAGCTGCTAGTGCAAAGAGTGTCTAGATGGTAGCCCATTTATCTGTGGGGGAAAAGTCTCCTCATAATCGACCCCTTCCTTCTATGCAAAACCTTTTGCCACAAGCCTAGCTTTGTGCTTGTCAAGTGAGCTATTAACTTTATACTTGCTCTTGTAGACCCACTTGCAGCCAATTGGTTTGGTTCCTAATGGAGGATCAACTAGCTTCCAAGTGTCATTCTTTATGAGGGCATCATACTCCTTTTGCATCGCTTCTTTCCATTCATCATGAGAACCAGCTTCTTTGAAGGAAGTTGGTTCAAAATCTATAGACACGTTCAATTCACAATCATAAGAAACATCCATATCAACAGGTGAATTAGAGTCATCCACATCACCTCCACTTTACTGGTTTGAATTTCTAGTTCCTGTTTTTCCAACCTCACCAAGATGAACACTTTCAAGTGTCTTTGCCAGCCACTTTGGGGGACTTTTCTTAGATGGTCTAGGCTACTCCGTTGATTGAACTAGGACTGAATCAAGATTGATTCTCCCAATTCTATCAATCACATCACTTAAATCATCATCTGTTGTTGGAGTTTCATGTGGGGGAGAGTGTTCTTCAGAAGAGGATTCCACATGTTGATCTAGTATAGGAATCCCCCCTTCAAGATGTGGAATCTGATTATCAAATTCTTCAGATGATTTTGCTTTTGCAAATCTATCCAAGTGATCAAGTTGCCACTCAACAACATTGTCAGTTTTGGATGATTCAAGAAAAATTACATCTCTAGATACAACAAACTTTTTATTTACTTCATCATAGAGATGGTATGCTTTAGAGATGTTTGAATACCACAAGAAGATACACTTATGACTTCTAGCACCAAGATTGTTTCTATGTACCTCTGGTATCAAGGCATAACAGGTGGAACTAAAGACCTTGAGATGTTTTACCGAAGGAACATGTCCATACCACATTTCATAAGGAGTCTTGTTTCTAGTAGCATTAAATGGACATCTATTCTTTATATATGCAGCACATAAAACATTATCTTTACATTTTTGAAGAAGAGCATGGACCGTACCATATTCAGGATTGTTCTATTGATTATTTTAGCTACACCATTCTGTTGGGGATTATAAGGCACACTTGTTTGATGTTTGATCCCACGTTGGCGAAGATAGTTTTCAAATTCATTTGATGTGTATTCTTTTCCATTATCAGTGCGAATAGACCCAATATGAGATTGTGCATCATTTGCAATCCATTTATGGAAATTTTTGAAAGTTTGAAAAGATTCAGATTTGTTCTTCAATAAATAAACCCAACACATTCTGGTGTAATCATCAATGAATGTCATCATATCTTTATTTCCATTTGCAGAAGGAACAGGCGTTGGACCACATAAATATGAATGAATGAGTTCAAGTTTTCTATGTGCTCTTGAATGTGAATCATGAAAAGACTGTTTGCTATGCTTTCCTAGAATGCAAGCATCACATTGCTTAAGTTTCCTAGGAATTGTAGGCAAACCAGCAACACCATTTTTCTTCAACAAGCGGAGGCTGTCATAGTTTAAATGTCCAAATCTAGCATGCCATAATAAACTTGATGGAAGAGTACCTTCTTCATGATGAGAATTGTATGAGAAATGTTGTGCACGAGAAGAGGTTCCTTGCAGCTTGAGAAGCCTTTCTTCTTCTATTCCCCTCATGACAAGTGAGTGGTAAGATGATTTTCTCACCTCAAGCTTGCCATCAAACATATGAATGGAGTGACCTTGCTGGTGGATGTAAGCAAAGGACAACAAGTTTCTCTTGAGCTGTGGGAGATATAGAACATGATGCAGAAGAAAGTCTAGAAGGCTAGGTAGTTTAAGCTTGATTGTGCCTAGCCCCGATGGCTTGATTTTTGATTTGTCTACAAAGTATATTGCTCCATCAACATTGTCAGTAAATTCGTCAAAAAAATTCTTTTCTACGAGACATGTGGCAGGTTGCTCTTGAATCAAGCAACCAATCATTTTAACAAGAAGAAAGTGAAGCATGAAATAAATCTTCATTTACTCCAATATTACATTGTGCCACAATATAGTGAGCAGATTCAGGTGCTTTACCTTTGTCTGTATCATTAGTTTTACCTTTCTGTTGGTTTATTTTCTTCTTAATTTTGTCCCATGATGGCTTGCATGTAGAGGCATCATGTGATCCATTTCTTTTGCAGCGAATGCAGTGCAAATCTGCCTTTTCTCTTCGAGAGTGTCTGCCCCCTGCCTCTGAAATATCTTCCTCTTCCTCTTCGACCACCTCTTCCTCTTGAAGAATCTTGAGTAGGATGCTTTTCTTTATGAGCAAGGCACACAGCCTATTTAGAAGATTCAGGGTCTCTCTTCTTTCCAAAAGCTTTCTCTCTTTCAGCAAACTTTTTCACAAGAGAGTCATAGGTGATATCTTTGAGATTTCCATTTGCTTGCAATGACTCAAGATAATTGAAGTAAGTAGGATAAAGTGCCCTGATATCACGCATCATAGACTTTACATACAATTCAACCTTAGTGGATTTGATATCATGCATTATAGACTTTACTTCAGATGCAATAGCAAGAGGATCATTATTTTGCAGTTCAAGAGTGAAGAGTTTAATCATGTGTTGAACAACTTCAAGTGGAGAATGCGAGTCATAGAGTTCTTTCAGCTTTTGTAAGGCTTCAAATGCAGTTGAATATGAAGAAATATGGTGACTCACCTCTTCATTTATAGATGTTGTGATTAATGCATAAGCTTTGTTGTTCTTGTCTTCCAAAATGATGAGCTCTTTGTCTGAGGTAGGCTGTACTGGTTCATTGTCTCCATCTCTGACACAAACGCATTTCCATAACTCATTGAAAATTAGGGTTTGTTTTATCATCTGGGACCATTTAGGATAGTTCTCCTTTCCAATGAGAACTATTCCCACCATGGATAAGATTGAATGCATTCTGTAAAAAAAAATTACTTCTGTTGATAGAAAAATAATTCTGCCAATATACAGTAAAATTGTACTTCTAGTGGTAATTTTTTTTTTAAATCAAATTTCAAAAGCGCATTTTCTCCATGTACTGTCTTTGTCTTTAAGGAAAATATAAAACATAGATCAGCTAGGCATTCTCAAAAGATTTCAAATCTCTTCCTCATATACCAATATGCAGTCAGTGTACCAAAAATAGATAATTACACTTAAATTTATATAACCCGATTCCCAAATATTTGAGGGGTAGATGATGCTAGTGCGTGGAAGCCATTCTAGTCCTGATGCCGTCACATTAACTATGTTGTAGCTCATGAACCTAATATCACATCAAATCAAATGCACATGGGTTTCGCATATCTGACACAAATCTTGTAATCTTCGACTTTTGCACAATATCAGCATACACTAACAGCTTTTCTAATATGTATTAAACATATTGCAAAAAAATATAGGGAGAGTAGATAGTTTGAGAAAAAACATTGTCTATAAAGTAGCTGGATGCATCAGCGTTGGGCTTGAATTTTCGTGGAGCCACTCCTCTGCTTCTGCTGATGGACATTCAGCGTGGTGATGAGTGTGGCATTGACATTGATGCATGGACCAAGGGTGGCACATGTGGCTGGAAGTTCAAGCACAGATTCATAACCCACAATGCTATTTACCTATCCGGAACAATTTGAAAAATTAGACAGATCCTGCACAACTCTGCTCTTAATCGATGGGCGAAGAGACAATCTTATCAGTGTGAAGAATCACTACCAAGAATTCAACGTAGCAGATCACAAACATCGACGTTTACACTAGATTAAGGTTTTGGTTCAAAACATCATGTGTGGATATCCATGATGCAGAGCGGAGGGCTGTGCATCATTCTGAGATGTCTTGAAAGAATAAGGGGACAAAAACGGGAAAACAAAACCCTCGAAGCAAAGAAAAACTCTCAAAATACAATCAAACAAAAACCTGTGAAACTCGCAAGAGGCACGAAAAAAAGAGTTCCAAGAAACCTATTGCAGCTCAATGAATGTGCTAAGACTGTATACAGCCTGTGTAGATCTTGATCGAGAATCCATGAGGCTAGGGTTTCTCTGTAATCTGCACGAGCTCCGGAGGAGCCAAAAAGGTTTTAGATATGGAGCAACATCAACGAGTAGTGTTCGTAATGGTTTTAGATATGGAGAGCCAGATAGTTCCTCAAGATAGTTCAACTCATGTTAGGCTAGCGTTGTAATGAGCAGTGTTCAGCCAATGGACGAGCATACAACACACAACAGCTACTGTGGAGGGGATAGAGAGTGTAGTAGACAGTGGACAGAGAGCATTAGGCAAATGGGAGTTACAACTGTTTTGGGAGCTAGCTTTGATACCAAGTCAGACCAGGCAGTAAGTCCTCAACCAAAATTGATTCGTGTATATTCCTTCAAGTAGGTCTTAATTAAATACATGAGGAAGAGACTGTTCACTTCATCTCCTAATGACTATTCATATTACTTATTTATCTATTTACATTATATTCACCCAATCATGAGGTTTAGGTGTCAACAAATGCATTGAAGAAAATGAATTTTAATAAGAACTAACTCGAGTTAGAGAGGAGAAGGAGCTATCTAGAATTATCTCTGTCTTCACCAATGCATTGAAGAAAATGAACATAAATAAGAACGAACTCCCACCAGCTGCTTCTATGTGCAACAATGTGTTGGTATATTCCCAAAACACCTTTGGATGAAATAATCTATGTGTGAGATAGTGAGAGGATTGAAATGAAAAATACTTTGTCTTGAATTTCCTAGCTCTTACTAGTGTATGTTCCCATCTACAAAACACACGACAACACCAACCTTCTTGACTTATTAAGTTAGCAAAACTATAGTGATCTAGGAAAGCTAAACAATTTTGCAATTTCTTAAGTGTCAATAGACCTCATTGGTCTCCCTCGAAATAAATCATTATCATGTCATCAATAATTTTAAATTAAAGATTCAATAATATTAATTATAAATATTATAAATTTTAAAATTATTATGCAACATTAATTTAATACGCAATAATTTATAAAAGGAATAGTTTAATGAGATGATTTTTGGGTATGCTTAGTAATTTTTTAATAAATTTTATTTAAAATTTGATTAAAAATTTTAAGTTGTTAACTTTACATAATTTGAATATCATAAAAGTTTTTTAAAATATGAATTATTTTTATGCTTCAAAATACAATACAATGTAAGTTTTAGAGGGGAACGGTAATTTAATTGGGGGATTGTTATGAGAATAAAGTGTTATATGTTTGTGGAAAATGCATATGTAAACACTTAGAGATCATAGTGATAGCTACTAATGTCTCTCTAATACCAAACCAATCAAATTGTTCATTCCTCTACCAACCCAATTGCTCATTCCTTTACATATAAATATAAATACAAATACAAAATACCATACAATTAAAACATTACAATCATCCAAAAATCATATTTTAAATTTTTGATTATAAAGGAATTCAAACCCCATAATTTATAAAAGCCACCTACACATTATGTCACGATCTATCAACGTATATAAAAAAAAAATTTAAATCACTTCCTGGTCCCAACTACTTTATCATTCATACATATGGTTTAATCCTATATATGTATAAAGACGTGCATTGTGTTAAATGTTCGCGGGTGTTGTTGACTACAAGTACTCTCCCTCTTATACGGTTTATGGTCCATATGGCAACCTTAACACATTTGGTTATATTAATGTCAACTCCTGTCATCGGTGCCAGCCCATGCACGGAGCCTCTCTTACCTTACCTACCCGCTCCAGGTGGCAGACCTACCGTGCTGAGGCCACGTGAAACTTGTGATAATGTGCTAGGGTTTACGCGCCAGTTGATGGACGGTGAGGATGGTAAGAGGAGATCCAAGGGTTCGGATTCAACTAAGGGTTTACTGATGGTTTATAAGCCGCTGAGCTATTTTTCCACTGCCATTTGCACATTTCTCCGCATGGTGGAGTCTGTTTAGCTCGGCGGTGGCCCTTTTGCTGCAGCTACCGGCTCTGCGACACTTCCTTTAGGTAATGTTAAACCCTATACCAAGACCGCCAACTGTATTACTCTTCTGTGATTGTTTTGAGGTTATAAATAGAGTCCTCATGGTGTTCTACGGTCATATTATTTCATGTGTATAGTGTATTGAACTAATCCCCCTGCTTCCACTGTGCTAGGGACTGGTTCCACTGCGTCGAGGGTTTGCTACGATACCGTAGCCATTCAACAATGGTAGACTACCGTGGCTTCTCCAGGTATTTACCCATCGCTGTTTAAGCATGAACTGATTTTCGGGTTGAAGGGTGAAAGATATTTTGTGAGTGCTGTATGGAATCGGTTCTAAGAGATGAAGGAATCCCTTACCAAGGTTTTCCTTAATGCTTCAGGGTTATATTTCCGGCAAACCCTGGTTCGAATGTGGTCGGCCCTTCCATGCCGGTACCAGCGTTCTCAAGGTCTTTATTCCTATGTTACTAGATGTTTGGTGTCACGCCAAGTCCTGATTGTATTTACATGCTAAGGGTCACTATCTCATGGCAGGAACCCTTCGATTCACGGTCCATAGGCTGACATTCTGACTATCTCCTCATAATACTGGATTTTAAACTGATGTCTATAATTTTATGCAAACATGGTCGCTCTAGATTTTTGTTTAATACACAGCCGATATTCATAAGGTTTCGGTTAATATAGAGTCATCTGTTCGTCCATGGAATACTATATGCTCATTAATTCACTTACAGTTCTTGGAATCTTTCCTGTGTATTTTGCTATGCGTATTGCATCGTACCATAGTCATGTTTGAGCTCGAAGAAATTCACTGTTACCAATGTTTTTTTAGGGTTTATTGACAGTCCTGTAATATTCAAGAGTCTTGTCCTTAGGACAATGACCGTATGGTTGTGTCTCTACTGCGGGAGTTCTTTTATCCGGAAGCATCATGCTACCTTATGGATATTGGTATCGACCCATAATCTGAGCACATGCATCTAGGTTATGGCATACAGTTAATAATTCCTTCTGCAATGGCATGTATTTACTGTTCAAACTTATGTAAATATTCATGGTTTCGAGCTTAACGTATTTCTTCATCAGAAAGGAAACCCCTGTTTCCAAGTTTATGCTATATTCTTTCTGTTAATATAACTTCTGATTCGTATAAATGTAAAGTGTATTCTGGGTATTGAGAGGATTAACTCCTCGGTTACCGCTTCGTTATACATTATGACAACAGGGTTATTTTAGTTTCTTATTATGGATATTTTAGAATCGCCCAGATTCATTTGTTTTTCCGGATAGTCCCCGGCTATCACGGTGCAGAGAGTTCTTCCGTTGTTACACAGCTTGATATGCACTTATTTTATGCATTTCCATTAACACAGTACTATTTCTAGAACTGCTTTAGTTTCCTATGTTTATAGCATATTCACAATTGCTATGCAGATGCGTGCATTCATTTCTATCCTGTTAATAAACATCAATTTACATATGCCTACCTCGCAATGTCTATATTTATATCAGATAATGTCTATATCAGATAGACTGTAAGCACCATTCCAGTACTTATAACATGTATCAGTTTTCCTATATTTACCTGTAATGTTTACAGTGGACAGTCTCTGTTTCCTTGCTTAATAACTAGCACTAGCATACTCTTAGCACTGATTATTGACAGTAATCTTACTTTTACTTTTATAAGCAACAAAGAACTGGTTTTCATTTCCTTCTAAATTTCTAATACATAGATTAAGGAAAAGACTAAATCTGGTGATTAATTCGTACCTGGTTCGCCAGCTACAGAAGTTAATGCTCCAGATGTTCACCTGTAGTCATATAATTGCTCTTATCCACCCAGCCATGAGATCCATTAATTCACTGGATTCTCCCCCCGAGCTGTCCTGCAGCCCTCAGCAAGACTCCAGCACCTCAGTGCCTAGGTTATCTGGTCCTCACCAGACGTAACCCTTTTCCTTTGTTTTCTTTTCACTCCGAATTTTTCCTCTCCCTCTCTGTCCCAACAGAACCGGGATACTTTCCCTCCCAGGACTTTTCCTGGCTGAGGGTTAGTTTTCCTTTTCAGTTTTCATAACTGTTTCTTTATCCAACTCCTCCCTTAGGAGACTGCCAACATTTATAAAAATATCTTCCATTTATAAATAATAAAAAATAATATCTTTTAACAATATTAGTTAGTAGTTCACACTAATTTCTACCATGGTAACTTTTATCATTACAAGATTTTACGGGGTCATTACATCTTCCCCCCCTGGGATTGGACATCGTCCCGATGTCTATTCCCATTAAATAAGTCCGAGTACACTCTCCTTATAAGCTCCTCATCTTCCCAAGTGGCCTCCTCAGGCCCGTAGTGCTGCCACAGCACTTTAATTTTGGTAATAACCCGTTTCCGCAGCCGCACTTCTCTCCGGTCGAGAATGCTCTGTGGTTCGACCAGAACCTCGCCTTCCGGTTCGACCTGCAGACAATCAATATCCTTAATCAGTCTTCCATTAAGTATATTGACACATATAATCAACGAGGTTAATTCTTACCCGAACATCTTGCCATTGGATCACATGTTTGGGATCATATACATATTTCTTTAGGACAGAGACGTGAAACACGTTGTGAATTCTAATATGGCTCCGCAAGGCAAGCTGATAGGCCACTGGCCCCACTCTAGCCAAGATCTGAAAAGGTCCAAAGTATCGAGGGGCCAGCTTGGCGCACCCACTCCATTGCAGTGTGCTCCTTCTGGGTTGAATCCTCACAAACACATGGTCACCAACCTTATACTCTGTGAATCTTCTTTTCCTGTCCATGAAGCTTTTCTGTCTGTCTTGTGCAGCCTTTAAGTTTGCACGCACTCTTTTCACCATATCTTCCATGTCTTTAAGCATTTCTGGCCCCAAACTCAGCTTGTCCTCAGGTCCACCCCAACTTGAGGGTGTGCGGCACTTTCACCCATACAGGACCTCAAAGGGACTTAGCTGGGTTGAGGTGTGATACCCATTGTTGTAAGAAAATTCGACCAGATGCAAATACTCTTCCCATTGACTTGGTTTTAGCATCACATTCGCCCTCAACATGTCTTCCAATACCTGATTAACTCGCTCAGTTTGACCATCGGTCTGCGGGTGATAGGCCGTGCTAAAGTTCAACTGAGTACCCAACTCAGCAAACAATGTTCTCCAGAAGGTGGAAGTGAATTTCACATCACGGTCTGATATAATTACCTTTGGCAACCCATGCAACCGGAACACATTTTGCATAAAGAGATGAGCAATTTGTACTGCCCTGAAAGTGGACTGCACAGGTATAAAGTGCGCTGCTTTACTTAATTTATCAACCACTACCATGATAGAATCGTTGCCCTTCTTTGTTCGTGGCAACCCGGTTACGAAATCCATGGAAATGGTTTCCCATTTCCATTCCGGAATAGGCAAAGGCTGTAACAGTCCTGCTGGATGTTGATGTTCAGCTTTAATTTGCTGGCATTCCAAACACCGCGCCAAGTACTCAACTACCTGTTTCTTCATTCCTGGCCAGTAATACTCTTTCTTGAGCGCCGTGACCATCTTTTGGTACCCTGGGTGGCCAGTGTAGTGGCTGATGTGGAACTCATTTAGAATCAACCTCTTAAGGTCATTTGAATCAGGTACATACAATTTCTTATTAAAACACAGCATTCCTGCACTATCTAGTGTATAGCCTTGCTGTAATATTTCATTAACAGATTGTTGTACTTGCTGTTTTAAGTGCTGGTATTCAGAATCATGACTTGCTGCTGCTTTTATCTGTTCAACCAGCGAACTCTGCCACTTGCTGATTGAAAGTTCATATAAACAATGAACCTTTCGACTTAATGCATCTTCCACCCGATTTTCTTTGCCCTTTAAATGCTTTATTTCAAAGTCAAACCCACTTAGAAAATCTGCCCAACGGCCCTGTCTCGCATTCAAGGTAGGTTGGCTGAAGTAATGCGTCAAACTGTGATGATCTGTTAACAACAGAAACTTCCTCCCAAGGAGGTAATGTCGCCACATTTTCAGCGCATGAATAACAGCAGTTAATTCTAGATCGTAAGCAGAGTATCTCTGCTCATGCTCTTTCAGTTTCCTTGATTCATACGCTATTACTTTTCCTTCCTGCATCAATACTCCTCCCACACCTTCCTTGCTTGCATCGGTGCACACCACGTAATCCTTATTAGGATCAGCTATCCTCAGGATGGGTGCAGTGGTGAGTAAGTGTTTCAAGTGGTCAAAGCTCTACTGACATTCTGGTGTCCACCTAAATGCCTTACCTTTTTTCTGCAATGAAGTAATAGGATAGGCTATCCTAGAAAAGCCTTCCACAAACCTCCGGTAATAGCCGGCTAACCCCATAAAGGATCTGATATCAGCAACGTCTTTGGGTATGGGCCACTCCATAATAGATTTTATCTTCTCAGGGTCGACTGCAATTCCTTCTTTAGTAATCACGTGGCCCAAATATTGAATTTCCTCCTTGAAGAAATCGCATTTGCTGAACTTAGCGTATAGCTGATGTTCTCGAAGAGTTTGTAACACCAACCTCAGGTGCTCTTCGTGTTCCTGCTGGGAACGAGAATATATTAAAATGTCGTCGATGAATATCAGTACAAACTTGTCCAGAAACCTGTGAAACACGCTGTTCATCATACACATAAAGGTAGCAGGTGCATTGGTCAAACCGAAAGGTAGTACTACAAATTCGTAGTGTCCATAGCGTGTCCTGAAGGCAGTTTTGGCAATGTCTTCTTCTTTAATTCGGATTTGATGATAACAAGATTGCAGATCGATCTTAGAAAACACTGTTGCTCCCTTCACTTGATCGAAGAGTTCGTCAATCCGAGGCAAGGGGTACTTGTTCTTAACCGTGAGCTTGTTCAGCTGACGATAGTCTATACACATACGGAGGGTCCCATATTTCTTTTTTACAAATAGCACCGGAGCTCCCCACGGTGACACGCTGGGGCGAATATAATTCTTTTCTAGCAGCTCTTGTAGTTGCATTTTCAATTCTACCAATTCAGGTACACTCATCCGGTACGGTGCTCGTGACACCGGTGCTGCTCCTGGTATCAACTCTATTATGAAATCTATATCCCGTTTCGGGGGTAATCTTGGTACTTCTTCAGGAAATACATCCATAAATTCTTGCACTACCGGAATATTGTCCACTGCAGCTGTTTTGTTTTTCTGGTCTGCATACCCAACTTGAATAGCATAAATCTGGCACTTTTTCCTGAGGCATTTAGCCAGCTGGGAGGCAGTGATAGGCCGGATTTGTACAGGGTGTTTAATCCCTTGTAATTCTTGCCGATGTCCTACGTCATCCTTGTAATAAATGGTTTTGGTTTTGTAGTTCACCAACGACCAATGCTTTTCCAACCAATCCATACCAATCAGAATGTCATAGGACCCCAAAGGAAGCACATTCAAGTTTGCTGTCATTGACTATCCATCTATGCTAAAAGGACAGTTATTTATTTTGGCCAAAACTCTTCTTTTAGCTCCTGTGGCTAGCTGTACCAGCCATGGGTTTTTGAATTTTTCGGAAGATAGTTTACAATGTTCAACTACTTTTGGACTAATATAACTTAAGGTAGCCCCTGGGTCAATAAGAACAGTTATGGAGAGATTGGAAATTTTACCTTCAAATTCTACCATGCTTGGCTGGTATTCCGCTTGACGGTCCTCCAGTGCCGCGTTAATTCTTGGCATGCTGCGCCCCACTTCTCCAACGGTCGATGCTTCTTGGATCTGAGATATCTGATCCCCTCCCTTACGCTGAGGGCAATTCTTTACATAGTGGGGGCCTCCACAACCCCAGCATTGGACTGGAGGTCTGGCCCCTCCTTCAAGGTCTGATCTGGCAGGTGGTTCACCAATTCTGCTCTCACTGGGTTTAGTCCGAAAGGTACTCTTGGCTATATTTCTGCCAATCTGTCCTTTACCAGCAATCTTGCTGCTATTACCACGACTTCCCTTGCTGTTACCAGCAATTCTGTTGCTTTTTCTATCATTCCACCTTTTATTTGAAGTGTCTCCTTTCTGCTTGTTTTGCTGATAACAGATTCTTGCCTTACGAATCGCCTCGTCCATTGTCCTGGGATTATCGAATTCAATACGTTCTCTTATATAGGCTGGTAAATTGCTTACAAACCTCTGCACCTTGGCCTTCTCCTCCTTGATATATGGTACATAGCGAAGCAAGGAGGTAAAGCGGTTGATGAACTCGTCCATGGATTGCTGTCCCAGCCGCAAATCATGGAACTCCTGTGCCTTCTCATCGTAGAAACGTTCAGTTAGATATCTCTCCTTGAAGTAATTTTGGAACTTTTCCCAAGTTATGTTCTGCTCGCTTACTCCTTTTACAATTTTGATTTCCTCCCACCACAGGGTTGCCTTGCCTTGTAGCTGGAAGATGGCCAGCCGCGCCTTCAAATTTGGGTCATATTCATATAACTGGAAGTACTTGTTAATGTTAATTAACCAAGCCTCTGCAGCTTCCTCCTGCTCTCCGTCAAAATGTGGAGGCTTAATTTTCCAGAATTCTCCTTGTAACTCCATTCTCTATCTCTTTGGCGTCTGCTGTTCCACTACATTGTCGGAATGATCTTCCTTTTCCTCTGAGAATTTAGGTGCATAATTCCGCTCTTCAGTTGCCCTTTGCTGTTCTGCACTAGGATTGGCTAAGGGTGGGTTTTGTCTTTCTGATAGGCTCTTTAATATTCTCTCTTGTTCCACTGTCAGTCGCGCGTTGTCTTCTCGCAGACGCGCCATTTCATCTTTCAATTCTTGAATAGTTTGCAGTATTGCTAAATTGATACTGCGCGTCTCTGCACCTAGCTGTATCCACAGTTCTGGATTTTCCCGAGGAACGCCATCTGCTCCCTGCATTCCCTCCATCTTCACTAGTGACTGTTATTGTCTTGCTGTCTCTGTTTTAGTTCCTAATTAATAGACAGAAACCAATTAGCTGAATTTAATTCTTTCTCATACATATGTTATAAAATAAATCTCATGCAGCTGGAAGTACTGCTCCAGAGGCCACAAATTTGAAACCTCTGCTCTAATACGGTTTATGGTCCATATGGCAACCTTAACAAATTTGGTTATATTAATGTCAACTCCTGTCATCGGTGCCAGCCCATGCACAGAGCCTCTCTTACCTTACCTACCCGCTCCAGGTGGCAGACCTACCGTGCTGAGGCCACGTGAAACTTGGGATAATGTGCTAGGGTTTACGCACCAGTTGATGGACGGTGAGGATGGTAAGAGGAGATCCAAGGGTTCGGATTCAACTAAGGGTTTACTGATGGTTTATAAGCCGCTGAGCTATTTTTCCGCTGCCATTTGCACATTTCTCCGCATGGTGGAGTCTGTTCAGCTCGGCGGTGGCCCTTTTGCTGCAGCTACCGGCTCTGTGACACTTCCTTCAGGTAATGTTAAACCCTATACCAAGACCGCTAATTGTATTACTCTTCTGTGATTGTTTTGAGGTTATAAATAGAGTCCTCATGGTGTTCTGCGGTCATATTATTTCATGTGTATAGTGTATTGAACTAATCCCCCTGCTTCCACTGTGCTAGGGACTGGTTCCACTGCGTCGAGGGTTTGCTACGATACCATATCCATTCAACAATGGTAGACTACCGTGGCTTCTCCAGGTATTTACCCATCGCTGTTTAAGCATGAACTGATTTTCGGGTTGAAGGGTGAAAGATATTTTGTGAGTGCTGTATGGAATCGGTTCTAAGAGATGAAGGAATCCCTTACCAAGGTTTTCCTTAATGCTTCAGGGTTATATTTCCGGCAAACCCTGGTTCGAATGTGGTCGGCCCTTCCATGCCGGTACCAGCGTTCTCAAGGTCTTTATTCCTATGTTACTAGATGTTTGGTGTCACGCCAAGTCCTGATTGTATTTACATGCTAAGGGTCACTATCTCATGGGAGGAACCCTTCGATTCACGGTCCATAGGCTGACATTCTGACTATCTCCTCATAATACTGGATTTTAAACTGATGTCTGTAATTTTATGCGAACATGGTCGCCCTAGATTTTTGTTTAATACACAGCCGATATTCATAAGGTTTCGGTTAATATAGAGTCATCTGTTCGTCCATGGAATATTATATGCTCATTAATTCACTTACAGTTCTTGGAATCTTTCCTGTGTATTTTGCTATGCGTATTGCATCGTACCACAGTCATGTTTGAGCTCAAAGAAATTCATTGTTACCAATGTTTGTTTAGGGTTTATTGACAGTCCTGTAATATTCAAGAGTCTTTTCCTTAGGACAATGACCGTATGGTTGTGTCTCTACTGCGGGAGTTCTTTTATCCGGAAGCATCATGCTACCTTATGGATATTGGTATCGACCCATACTCTGAGCACATGCATCTAGGTTATGGCATACAGTTAATAATTATTTCTGCAATGGCATGTATTTACTGTTCAAACTTATGTAAATATTCATGGTTTCGAGCTTAACGTATTTCTTCATCAGAAAGGAAACCCCTGTTTCCAAGTTTATGCTATATTCTTTCTGTTAATATAACTTCTGATTCGTATAAATGTAAAGTGTATTCTGGGTATTGAGAGGATTAACTCCTCGGTTACCGCTTCGTTATACATTATGACAACAGGGTTATTTTAGTTTCTTATTATGGATATTTTAGAATCGCCCAGATTCATTTGTTTTTCCGGATAGTCCCCGGCTATCTCGGTGCAGAGAGTTCTTCCGCTGTTACACAGCTTGATATGCACTTATTTTATGCATTTCCATTCACACAGTACTATTTCTAGAACTGCTTTAGTTTCCTATGTTTATAGCATATTCACAGTTGCTATGCAGATGCGGGCATTCATTTCTATCCTGTTAATAAACATCGATTTACATATGCCTACCTCACAATGTCTATATTTATATCAGATAATGTCTATATCAGATAGACTGTAAGCACCATTCCAGTACTTATAACATGTATCAGTTTTCCTATATTTACCTGTAATGTTTACAGTGGACAGTCTCTGTTTCCTTGCTTAATAACTAGCACTAGCATACTCTTAGCACTGATTATTGACAGTAACCTTACTTTTACTTTTATAAGCAACAGAGAACTGGTTTTCATTTCCTTCTAAATTTCTAATACATAGATTAAGGAAAAGACTAAATCTGGTGATTAATTCGTACCTGGTTCGCCAGCTACAGAAGTTAATGCTCCAGATGTTCACCTGTAGTCATATAATTGCTCTTATCCACCCAGACATGAGATCCATTAATTCACTGGATTCTCCCCCGAGCTGTCCTGCAGCCCTCAGCAAGACTCCAGCACCTCAGTGCCTAGGTTATCTGGTCCTCACCAGACGTAACCCTTTTCCTTTGTTTTCTTTTCACTCCGAATTTTTCCTCTCCCTCTCTGTCCCAACAGAACCGGGATACTTTCCCTCCCAGGACTTTTCCTGGCTGAGGGTTAGTTTTCCTTTTCAGTTTTCATAACTGTTTCTTTATCCAACTCCTCCCTTAGGAGACTGCCAACATTTATAAAAATATCTTCCATTTATAAATAACCAAAAATAATATCTTTTAACAATATTAGTTAGTAGTTCACACTAATTTCTACCATGGTAACTTTTATCATTACAAGATTTTACGGGGTCATTACACATTATTATTTCCAAAATCCATGTAAAAGAAATTCAATGTATTTGTAATTTGTTTTTTTTTAATTAGATAGTCATAATGTCACTATAAATTACAATATTTTTATTTTCATTTTCTTTAACAATGATATTATAATTTTTTAAACTTTTTAATAGTCTTTTACAATAGTATTTTTTTCATATTTATTTATTTATTTTGGGTTTATTCTTTAATAACTTAATATTTTCTTCAATATAAGATAAATTAATATAATTATATTTTATAAATAATATTACTATAATTATATTCTATAATTTTAAATTTATTAAATTTTAAATATATATTGTTCATAGTTTTATTTTATTTTATGTGAGTAATCACTAAATATGACTTTGCATATTTGATGATAAATTTATGATTACAATTAAATTTTTATTTTGTATGGGCCAAGATGGAGCTGATGACTATGAATGCGTAAGAGATTAGATAAGAAAAACTTGTTTTGCCCACAGATTTGTGGAGGTGATGAACGACAATCATGAATGAATTTGGGTAGATAATGGCTTATTATGATATTGGTTGGGTTAAGTATGTTATGGAAGGGTAGCTTGTCATTTATATAATTTCTCAAGAAGCTCATCATATGTGTATCTTGTGGGACGTGGCTATCTTTTCAGACATGTCATTGTCAGAAAAATAAAGTTAAGGAACTTAGTAGACTAATATTGTCAAATGGGGAATGTAGATAGTGTTGCATGTAGGGGTGGTGGTCATTCTGAGGTGGAAGTTGGTCAACATGGAACACACAAATTCAAGTGCACTGAAATCATAAAGGAGCAGTCTCAGGTTTGCAAACTATCTTCAACTCTATTCTAAACTTTTCTTTAGTGGTGGAAGTGATGGTATCAATGTTTTAAAGGAGTTTTGATCTCATTCCATTCAAGTGTCATGTTTCCTCTTTGGGTTTGTTAATTCTATATGGAATTTTCTTCATGGTGCTCTAAATTAGTTCTTAAGCCTTTCCACTTTCCACAATCTTTTTACCTTTTTGGCATCTCTTATTGGGTTCTTGACTTCTTAGTTTATCATTCACTTTTGGCGTCTCTTATTGGGTTCTTGACTTCTTAATTTATCATTCATTTTTCTACTTAGATACTTCTCTCTTTCTTTATCTCTCTCCTTTGAATTCACTCCATTCTACATAACTCTTCCACTCTCTATATTGACCTATATATTTTTTTATTTCCTTATATTTAATTGTTTAGAATATTTTAAACTACTTTCTCTCCCTTCATGGCTAGGAATCCCCTTTTGGTGTCCCTTCTGTTCACAAATGGACTCTTATTCCCCCACAACTTTACGAAAACTTATATTTATAAAAGATTGACAATCAACTTCCCTCTTAGACTTACGAGGTAGTTCCTCATTAAACTCTAGAAGACGCGTTGAACTGTAGAATCGAAACCCTACCAAATCAAAAGTTATGCGGGTCGAAAACTCATATGGCAGTTGTTCCCGTACAATACATCAAGTGCCGGTGAATGATTGTACAATAGTCATCATGCAACCTACGTTAAATTATGAAACAAGAAAGGTATAACTAGCATTTGCACCTTATGTTGCAAAGGAAACGCCGTAAGGCATAGAGTGGGGAAGAACATCATAAAGTGGGGAAGAATAGAGACATGTATAGAGTGGGGAAGAATAGGGACATGTGAATGGACATTGTTGAAAGCAAGGGTGGATGATAATGAGTTACAATTGCAATAGTTAGTTATGTGTATTTTGAAAATGAATTTTTTGTAAATAATAATAGGTTGTGGAAGAATTTATAAAAAGTAAGCCATCAACTACACAATTGATATCTACAGAAATAGAATGCTAGAAAACAAGAATTTTAATTTATAAGATACAATTTACATGGTCGATCAACATGTAGAAACCCCTTGTGTCATCGCTCAGTCCAAGTGGGGAATAATAATATGACAGTGGAATCACTATTGTGAATATGCATAGACATAATACTATGGCATGCTTATAGATCGTTGTTGGCTGAATGAATTGCAATTGGCTTTCAAGCTGCTGGTTCACCATAAGTTGGATCTACAAAATATTAGCTGGATCTAAAGAACAAATAAAGCTAGGATAAAAGGTCCAAATTTATGAAATTATTAGTTTCTTCCTTCCCCACCTTTCCATTGTTGTTATTATTATTATAATACTAATAATATTATTATTATCATTACCAGATAGCTCCCTGGATGCCATCAAACATTTAATATTAATTTTATTAGAACAAATCAAGGTACGGATAGAAAGCTAAAATTTCTGAAATTATTAGTTTCTTCCTCCCCTCTTTTTCGCTCTTAGCACTATGACACTTCCTTTCACATGCTACAGTGGATTGAACTTGCAAGAAAATTCGAGGTGAACCCTATACCTTTGCCTCTTCTGTTCATTTTTGTACAGAAGGAGGTATATACATCTTCAGTTCATATTTCTAGCCATTATCAACACCTAATACATGCTTTTGTATACAGGGAATTAAATTTTCATCATGTTTGAACTCAACTATTTGCCTTCTGAGGCTGGCTAAAATAGTTGTTGGGCTGAGGGCCTCCACTGCAAATATTTTTGTTGACAATGGCCGTTACAGAGAGTTTATTTTCAAGCATTTTCAAGTGGCTTCTGTGGATGAAGAAAGTGCAGCAGTAGTTCTAGTAAGTTGATCATTCTATACAAGAAATTCTCATCTAAAGCCCTGAGTAGGCTATGAGTGAGACTTTTTGCCTCTACATAAGAGTTCATTAGATAATGTGTTCTACAAACCCCTCTCACATACTCAAATGCATCACTGCCCTATTCAAGAAGCCAGTTATTCCAAGAAGCAATGAAAATCAGCTATACAATTTACCAATTACAACAACAACCAACCAACAAAAAAAAAATGTACTCAGCAGACTAAGGAAACAAACTGGTCAAATAATAATCCTCAAAAGGGCCAATATACTAGGACTCTCCATTCAACTAGGTATTACCACCTATATTTTATCTTGATTTAAGTATATTTCCAGTAACAATTCACCAAACTGTAGTCAGCCTATGTGATGAAACAATATCACCAAAAGTTCAAACTATGCATGTTACCAATAAAACTGTTGGCTAAACCTATAAACAATCTTAATCATCCACTTCTACCAGCCTTCTTAGTATTAGGCTTTTAACAACATGTGTGTGATTAAGTTGTTTCTCATCTGTTATCAGCTACCACGTTTGACAAAAAAGAATTACAAATTTCCTACCTCCACTATCTAACAGATCTGCTAATTTCTGAATCATTCAAAACTTGAACAGGGCCAATATATTGAAATGACACCATGAGAGCCTCAGAGCTTATGCCTCCATTTATAAGCTATCTTAACTAAGCCATTTCTTTTGGTAATCCAAATAACAAAAAAAACCATTCCATTTCTTGCCTTTTAAAACAGATATTTTCATCCAACAACTTCTTGGGCATTTTATGGCCAATTTTCGAAGTACTGCATTTGCATTTTTGCTCACCTTGCTTGGGTTATATTTAGTAATCATCACAGTTAATGTAAGTTTTAACTCTATGTCCTAGTCATCTTACCTACCTATACCTACATATGATTAATGCATTCACACTGTTTTGACACACATGAAGGGAATTGAAGTGTTGATAGGTGTTGTAGTTCCTGACATCAGACGGATTGGATTAGTAGCATCTATTGTTTTGCTTGCCTTCATGATCATAAAAGGCTTTTACATTCAGGTATATGTTTATGTTTACTTTGGAACAAGTTCTTTCAGTCTGGGCTTATAATATTTGTGTTGTTTCAAACTTACCAACAAACAATGTCATGGTCTTGTAATCAACAACAACATACATGTTTCCAGAGGACAAGCGTCAAAAAATTCCATACAAACTGCATGAGTGCAACTGTCAGGTTCTTAGGTTCTTGGTTGAAATAGGATCGTTAAATTACATTTGTATATGCTGATGGCGAGGATTTCTGAACAATCACATTGACAAAAGAGAAACGTAAATGTGGGTTGAAGTAGGATAACTTCATAAGAATCTGTCTAACTTAACTTCAAACAATTGATTCTACCAATATAATATGACCTAGGATGTTGGGACTGTTGAGCTCTTATTGTTGATACATTTCACAACCTTGTCAGAATGTCTTATCTGGCGGAGCAAAGAGCAAGCGCAATATGCATGGCGCAATATACCATTATATTGTTATTACCATTATATTTTTTCTGGGAGGTCTGGAAATGGAGAAATAAAATCATCTTCAACAACCACCAGATTTCTGAACTGCGGGTTTTGGAAAACATCAAACTGGCCCGGCCCACACTACTGGTTCATATCTGCATACCGGGCCGAAGGTTTCTTCTTGCAAATCCACCCCTACAGTGGTTTTCCCGGCTGCCTATTTTGATGGAGCATCGCAAAGACATATTTGCGGATGTGGTTTCTGGATTGCCTTCTAGCTGGATTAGGGATTCTGGATACATTGGGGTGCTGGCCATGGCACGAACACTTAAGCTGAAGTAATGTCACTCTAAGGTTTACTTTGGTTCACAAAATTTTTGAACATCCCAATATTACACATATATGAGGACTTGGACGGGCACATATCTATCAAACCACTCTTCAAGGCTGGCTCTTCCAAGTACAACAACTTTGGACTTATTATCTGGGTTCATCTATTGCATACATAGGAAGAGAGCATAACCATTTTACACTCTTCAAGGTTGGCTCTTCCAAGTACAACAACTCTGGACTTATTATCCGGGTTCATCTATTGAACACATAGAAAGAGAGCATAACCATTTTAGAGGCAGACTCTCGAAAAAAGGACTTCATGCTGAAGCGAACGTACGGCACATTGAGATTAAGATGGAAGGACAAATTCTAGACGCCGGGGTGATGACTTTCTCTGAATAGAACTATTTCTTTGCAGGGATTCTCATATGTACAAGATGAACTTTGCCGGGATACAACATGCTGGACATCCTATCAACCCATTTTGTGTTTTTTATTTGTACATATTACTTTTCCTATGCTTGGTTTGCTGATTCACTTGTCATCATTATGCCTGCACAATACTGGTTATGATAGTCTATACTTCTGGATTTGCCAGAATAGTTTTGAGAAAGATGATATTTGATGTATTTTATTACATCTATATGTTGATCTCATATCACGTGTTTGTAAAATTTCTTTTTGATGAATATATCACTTTTTCCATACTGAAAAATAAAATTAGAGACAACCTTGTATGAAGCAACTTGGTCTTATGTAACTTGGTGCACGTGCTTTTTGTAAATTAACAGCTTGTCTATGGCAAATGTGAAGTACATTGAAAACCTGTGAGTTTGTCAATTTGCAAAGAGTTAAAAGTATATCCTTTACTGAATCGTGATAATAATTAATTTCTTGGTATATGTATTACAAACTGATTCATAATGGTGTTGGATTGTAAGCAAGGGTAGTCCCTACAGATTTGATGGGAGATCGAGAAGACTATACAAATAGTTAACCCAGAAGATCTCACGCAAGGTTACATATTGGAAAAAAGATATATCCTATCTAGCTAGACTACAACGGATCTGTGACTGCTGCATGTATGGACGGTTCTCTGAGAGGCAGAAGCACATCCATCACTGCATTCGTCAAAGAAGCAAAGCCATTACTGTATTCATCAAATAATATGTTTAGACCAAAAATATCAAATAATATGTTTAGACCAAAAATGAGAACGGATCAATGGAGAAGTATGAACTTAAGCCAAGATTTTCTGAAAAAATCATATAGAAATTTTAGGGTCGATAAGTTTCGAATCTCTATCGAGGTTCATTATAGGACATGGTGGAGATTTATTATATGATGGTGATAAACCTTGATAAAGGTTCGAAACGCGTCACCCTAAAATTTTCCATGTGATTTCAAATTTTGACAAATCAGAAATCAGAAATATGAACTTATTTGTTCAGTAAAATTACATTACACATAAATCTTGTCGCATTAAGCAAGATATTTTAATTATCTACAGAGACAGGGACTAACTGCCTCGCAGCTATCCACCTTGTTCATTTTGGTTAAGATTACAAATCTGTGAAGGTTGTATTCGGCGAGCAGTGAACACTGTGGCCACTGGACCACGATTGTGATTATTAAATGTTGTTATATTTACTACTCACTTTCTTCACTGAAGCTTTCTCCCAAGTTTTCTTCACTAAAACCTTCTCCCAGTCGTTGGCGTAGCTGCTCGAATACTCCCACACTACATTGTAGTTTGGGACATCCAGACACATCAAGCTTCACCAACGATCTCAAATGCTCAACTTTGGGCAGCACCTGTAAATTGGAACATGGACGCAGCTGAAGAATTTGGAAGCCCTTTAGATCCCCAACTGAGTCTGGGAGCATTTGCAGAGCATGGCACCCTTCCAGGTCAAGACTTTGGAAAACCGTCAACTTCCCAACCGAGTCTGGCAGCGTCCGTAGAGCGCGGCACTCGCCCAGGACAAGACTTCGAAGGCCCGCCAGATTCCCAACTGAGTCTGGGAGAATTTGCAGAGCACGACACCTACTAAACATGGCCATTGAATTTCAGCCCTTGACCATTACAGACAAACCATCCACATTTTTTCAAATATCAATGAAAACCATGGCACGGTAGAAAATCCAGAAATTCAAATTGCAGATCTGTTTTATATATTAATATGAATATGAAAATCTTGGAGCCCTAAATCAAACCCAGATACATGAACCATACACTGAAAGTGGCAAATATATTAAAAACAGGCAAGGGCATCATATATATTCCCATGATTGAAAATTAAAAATTTCTCAAATAGAAGTACTGTAAAAGCCACCAAGCTAAACTTTACCTTCTGAGCATCTTTGAAAAGTTTCCTGATAAACAAAATCAAAAGTGTATTAATTTCAGATCTCTCACATGTTTCTGCAGTTTCTTCTCAGAACCCTCACCTAATCATAGAGTACAAATTCCAGCAGCTGTGTGGGAATCCAATTGCTCAAGACATGCATAGAATGAACAATGTCCAAAGTATTTTCAAAGAATAGCAGCGTCTGTGTTATAGTGATATACATGACGAAAGTTCCTATTCCTCCCTCATTCTCACGGCGAAAGTTCCTATTCCTCCTCCGATGTCCAACCCAATTCGAATTGTCTTCTTCTTCAGATTCAATACCTCGTCGACAGAGTAATCCATGGAGCCACCGCCATTTACCCACCTGGTTTTCTCCCGGCCTTGAAGATCGAGGCAGTCTTTGCAGTCATCGAAGCCCTTCTGGTATTTTCTCTGAATGAGGCAGGAGTAATTCTTGCAAGAATATACAGTCCAGACGACACTGTAAAATCAGGGGGGCTTTTCGCATGCTATCAGGAAGTTGCAACTTCTTCCTTAAGCTCAACCGTGAGCCCACAGATGTCAAGTGAAAGGTGAAACGTTTTTTCAAGGTTTTTAATATTTTAAAACATTTTTTATTTATTAAATCACACAGCTAATCAGACGGTTGATTTTTGTTCAATCGTCTAACAAAAAATCTAACGGCTACGATTAGGATAGAAAGGCATTTGGGGGAGTTCACTTCAGAGGGAAACGCCTTACGGCGTAAATATGGATACAGGAAGTATACGAAGTTTTGCATACATACACAGAGCGCCCCTGTGACTCCGCAGCTTGATCGAATTCAACCACAACAAATAAAGCACGCAACTGATAACAAATTAAGAATACACTACACAGGAATCACAGAAGTAACACAGATTGCTCTGCAATATTTTCATTCATACACAAATTCCTCTCGCTCGACTGTCTTTTATTAAATCAAAACACAAATAAATACATTGTGGAGATTATTCCAGCTCCACGAGAGCAGGACCATAAGATCTAATTTAGCACAATCAAACTAACTCAGTATAAAATATGTTTTATATCCTGCTTTCTACAGTATAATGAAGACAGCGGTGACCTTCCTAAAGTAAAGCAAAAGAAAAATATTTACTGAAGCATCCTCTGAAAGTTAATGTTAATTACTTGAATCACCAAGTGAAAGACATCATGAGACCATTCCATAACGTAATGCCTTATCTCTATTAACATATGAGATACACACCTCGAACTAGATAATCCTTACTACAATGCCGCTCATAAGGCCAGTTCATGCACTCCTACAGAAGTGCTTTCTCCGATGAGAGGCCAGCACTCTCTCCAATACCAAAAAGAGAGTGCTAAAAGGATCAATTAAATGATGAAATGCACAGCCACATGAGACCTGCATACTCTACATACCCCACACCATAACAATATAAATGCAGCGATGGTAAATTCTGGAATAAAACAAGATATTTCCGCAAACTATTCCTGCTACTTTATCTGACCAGGCAAATAAGTGTAGAATCACAGATACATGGAAAGCACATTGCTTCTATGCAGATGTGATGTGTAAACAGTGATATACCATTTTCTGGATCTTATGCAAGAGATTTGCGATTCAAAAATGACTAGTTTTTTCTCACATATGAGATCCAAAATGCACACCTGATATCCCAATTGGCGTAGCAGAAACAGAACTGACTTAATGACAAGATGTTAAGAGGCCTGCACCTGATGTCCCAATTGACGTAGGAGAAACAGAACTGACTTAATGACAAGATGCTAAGAGGCCTGCACTTTGCAATCTACAATACCAAAAATATATTTGCAGTTGAATGATGGAATGCATCAACAAATGAGGCCTGCGTGCTGTAGATAGACCATGCCATAAAGATACATAAGCAGCAAGATTAAATTGTAGAAGGAACCACAAGATATTTCTAGATATTCTCTGTGACTTTATCTGACCAGGCCAACAAGTGCAGTTAAGTGACAACCACATTGCTTCTATGTGGATGTGATGTCAAAAAGTTGTACAAACATTGTAGTCTATGTCAACTATCATTGATGCTAAAGAAAAGCATTTTTGAAGCTTGCAAGAAGATACTTATGCCATCCAAAGAACCCATAACTGATATAAAATCAGAACCAGAAGAATACTTGGTAAAATATGTACATTGTGCTAAATAGCTTTCCTAGATTGGTCATAATCTTCTATTCATTGATGCTAAAAGAAAAGCCGTTCTGAAGTTTGCCGTAAAAGGCACTAATGATACAACTGTTTTGAAATCAGAACCACCAGAATACCAAGTAAAAGATGCACATTCTTCATTGAGAACCTTTCCTACTTTAGTCATCATCTTCTACAAAATCTGAATCACTGATCTCAACTTCATCTTCATCACTGCTCTCACTCAAGGCATACTGCACAGGAGCTCGAGTCGCTCTCTGTGGCCTGCTTCGCCCAACTGGCTTTGGAGCTTCGTTGACTTCTTCAGGACTTCGTTGACTTCTTCAGGACTATTGGACGAAGATCCAGCAGAGCCATTTGCACTAGGAGGACTTGTATCACTCTCCTGCATCAGCTTTGACATTACTGATCCACTTTTCTTGTTGAAAGGAGATGGTCTCATTTTTCTCACTTTTTTCTCAGGGGATTTCTTGTAAGGTGATGGTTGTACAGCATCAACAGCAGCATCAACAGAAGTAGGCTTTAGCATTTCATCAATCAGCTTTTGTCCCTGGGTTGGCCTTTTGGGTCCTCTCTTTCTAGGTACAGGGGCAGTAGTTGTAGAATTAGACTTGTTAGGGTTTGTTTTCGAGGGTTTGGAGGCCTTAGCAACAGCACGCTTCTTTGACCCCTTCCTAGGAATGGCTTCCTCATAATCAGTGTCGTCATCTTCATCAATTCCAAAATCAGAATCACCATCACTAGCAATAGTGGCCTTCTTTGTTCTCCCATTGGCAGCCTTCCCTTTTGCACCAGCCTTCCTTGGTTGTTTCTCTCCCTCTTCATTTTCTTCTTCTTCTGGAATGGTTTCCATTGTACCATCTTCATCTGACATCTCAACGTAGACAGGGGCAGCCTTTTTTGCCCGTCTAGTGGTCTCTTTCTGGTTTGGTTTAAAATCTTCAGTTGGTGAATTTTGTTTGCTTCCCTGATCCTCAACAACTGCAAATTGAAAAAAATACAAGTACTCAGATTACAGAATGCAAATTTATATTAGAAGAGACTGAAGTGCCCAAATAACAAAAGTTTTATATTCATGCATTGTATTTTTTATAGGAGACTGTTTGGTTCTCCCAAAATTTATGGACATCATTGTACTCAATAGTCCCTTTGACCTACTTTGTGGTCATTAGTTGGACATAGATATAATTATCTCATCTTATCCCATCTCTTGAGTAAATATCAATTGCTGCAGAAAAAATATGATGAGGAACCTAATTGATCTGTTGATAAGCCATTGTTATAAGATGCCAACCGATCCTGCAGGCTGGTATCTAATTCATCGTCCTCATCGCTTTCCACTTCCTGAAAAGATCCAATTCACATCATCCATGTTAAACAACAACATAAATTGGATCCTACGGAAATAAATAGAAAGCAACTTAAACAAACCATTTGTTTTTTCGCAGCCCCTTTCTTGCCGCCTCCACGCTTGGGTTTCGCAATTTCTGCAGATAGATGCCAGGCATACGTCAAAGCTTTTACAACCACAGGGATGACATTTATAACAGTGAATTTCAATCGCAGTTGATTAAAAACAGCATTACCATTCTGTGCATTAGTTGTAGTAAGAGAGGCAGTCGATGCCTGATTGTTGGTGGTTGATTGAGAATCAGTTTTTTCAGCAGTTACAGTTTTTTTGGTATTTTTTTCTCTGGTTTTTGCCTACTTGTCTGAAGATTCTGGCAGAATCATTTCCCATGTTGCTCAATTCATATTCATCATCCTTGGGCTCCTGTAGTTCTTGAGCCTACAAAAATTACAGACAAGTGAGAAACCAAATATACCAAAAGCCATAAGAGTGGATGAAGCAACTCGTTTATCAGACAGGATGAATCACACAAATCTCGATCTACCAAAGGTGTCAAAAGATGAGGAACATACATCCAACTCCTTTGTAAAGGCATCCAAGTCTTTCCACCATAGAGATTTGGGTGTTGCCTTTTTAAGCTCCTCAACGTCATCCTCAAGCTTGTCTCGTTCAGCACATAATTGCTGCACCTTTTCTAAAGTCAATGTTCCTATTGCCAAGGATAGAAGATACTCATAATCTCCAGCACGAACACCCTTTACTGTCTCAATGTTGTCTTCAGGAGACTCTTCAGCATCTTCTATTGCCCCAGCAATAGCTGCCTCAACAGGTTTTCCCTTCTTGGTGAATGGGGTGAAGCCTTCGTTCTTCAATTCAAGCAGCAACTCTGCACGTTTCTTGTTGCTCACTATGATTTCTCCATTTACAACCCCCAGTATGAATCTAACTTTATTGTCCAATTTCAGCAAATCAAGCTGAAGGTTGTCCAATTGGACTTTCTGGATTCACAATTTCAATTCAATGTTAAAAGCGTTCATTCCAAAATTTTGTTGTTCATTATATGAAACAAAAACACAATTTGTTGGGCTTTCAAAATTTCAATCCATGGCATCTTTTGACGAGGCATTGCCAAAACAAGTTCTTGGAGACAAAGTAGGACAAAGAGGGCAGGCACAGAAATGGCAGAAAACAAATGTGTTGGTAATGCTAAGCCAGAAAGAAGGCTCTGGCTAAAGAGGATAGCACAGAAAAACCCTACCTTTCTCTTTTCATAGAATTCCAGTCGGATATGATAGAAGTCCTCCAGAACTGCAAGTTTATGAGGTAATCCCATTTAGAACCGTTCTTCAACTCATGCATTTAAATACAAGATTGAAGCCTACCAGACAACCAAATAATGATGAATTTAAGGAATGTACCTTGCTCAGGGGTCTCATATTTATGAATGATTCCCTTTGAGTCAAAAAGATGCATGTTACTTGTATTGACTGTGGTAGTCAGTGTGAATTTCTTTAAAAGACCCTCTTGAAGTGCAATCTTCATATTCTCTTCAGAAAGTGACACCTCAAAATGGACCCTGGTATCAGTATTGTATTCCTTGTAGTCCTGGAAGACAAATATTTTCATTAAAAATCATTTCACGATATTTAAAAATTCTTACGTGTAACCTATTTGTATGAATGACAGCAACCCACCCTTATGAATGGATCTTTAATCTTATCATTCCCAGTCATCAACGCTTCCAAAAATTCCTTGTAATCCTGAGTCCACTTGCGAACGGGCAACTCTGTAATTCTCAGTGTGGTCTCATTAATTTCTTCTATGATGCCACTAATCGTGTAACTCACACAATTATCCTTTACAGCTGTTTGTTCAATTGTACCCTGAACACACCCAAGATTAAGAGTGAAAACAACGGTTGAATCAAATTTGTAAAATATTCTGCAAATCTCTATATTGAATAATGGACAGAATATTACCTTAAAACCCTTGTACCAAGGTGTCATTGGCTGCAAGGGTTCATCATTAAGCATGCGCTTTATATTTGCGGCAATATCCCTTGGGTTGTAGTTAGGTACAAAGGAACTCCAACCAGTTCCAATTCCTTCACTTCCATTCACAAGGACCATCAGAATAATTGGCACATATCTAAGCCACATACAGAAAACCAATGAAAACCCATGCTTGCAATAAAACATATATATAACACAAATTCCTGGTGTACAAGACTCCCCAGGGTTATACGAAATTTCTGAATCCCACAATTCGCCATCCTTCTGTACCTGCCTATCAACTTATACACAATTCTGAATACAACAATTTATCACTCTTCTATACCGAACTACTTACCACGTTGGCTCAATTTTCTGGCCATCTTCATTCAAGTAATCCAAGAGTACATCATCGTCTTTTGGGAACAAAAGCGTGTTATTGGTGACAGGCATGTGAAAACATATCGAGCGCTTGCATGGTCTTTTCCACCGTCATAAACGACCCACATAGGCAGGAGGTTTCATTTAGATGTAAGAATAAATAGCAGTGGTAAAGATCATTAAGATTCAAAAGCAACTACCTCCCTGAATTTCTCACCTGGGCTCTGGTACCAAATTGTCCAAGCGGGGCAAGAAGGTTAATGTTGTTACTTCCAACAAAATCTTGTGCCATTCCAATAATTGTGCTAGCAAGACTCTGCTCACCGTGATGGTAAGCAGAATGCTCTGAGACATAACCCGAGAATTGAGCCACCTGTTTAAGGAAACAACATTATTATTGTAAATTCCAAGAGTCCGATAAGCACTGCCGATAAGGGAGTAAATAATTTCATGGTAAGATGAGACAACCTTTGCTTGCGTAACAAAATTTCTCTTGAAAGAACAAAACAATATTTTTCTTTGCCCTGGTTTCAAACCATCAACCATGGATGGGATGGATCTTTGCAAATCAGCCATGGAAAATAGGATCAGTTCCTTGTTTACAAAGTCGTTGTACTTGATAAGCTTGTCAGTCTGGTCCAAATATGTCCCCGGCTGCCATTAGATTCATTAATGTTAGAATTGTGAGCAAATTAGCAGTCTTCCATTCAACAACATTTACTCATTATGGAAACTAATTTCATTACCTCAAAAATGTCTTAGCCAGTTCTTTCTGGCCTCTATTTTCTTCTTGCTGAAGGCTAATTCAATTGCATCTCCATCGTCATCGTTAATCCACATGAAGTCTTTTTTATGTTTTTGCAAATTTTTAAAATATTCTTTCCCCTCTTTAGAAGTACTTGTACCGAGACCCTGCATAATTTCAGGAATGAATGGCAAAACAAAAAATAGCTGACCCTAGTAAAAATAGAGCTCGGACTACAAAATATACAAAGAAAACAAATTCCAGGGCTTTCGGCCCATTTACAGATAAATCAAAATCCACACTACATTTTCGGAACTATTCAAAGAAAAAACATGAGACCTTGAAGCTTTACCTTTCTGTGCTTATCGTTGAGCTCCTTCGTGACGGAGGCCTTGTCGTTTGACACCATTTTCAGCGCAGAATGTGGAAGAATATATTATTTACACAATAAACCGGAGTAACAGAGGAAGAAATATCGGTATGTGGAATGGCGATTGGCACTCCGCGCTCTTCATTACCCGGACCGCATCGCCTCAGTGACATTTTTGATCGACGGTTCTGCTGTTTGTAATCGTCTAACATCTCATCGTACGGCGTCAGAGGAGGACACATAGGCAAAATGGGGAATGGATCTCAGAGGGAAACGCCTTACGGCGTAAATATATATATCCATGAAGTAATAAATAATTTAGGTGCATGGTATTTATTATATTAAATTATGAAAGAAGAAACATATACATATGTATCCATGAAGTAATAAATCATTTGGTGCATGGTATTTATTACCTAAGTTATAACCTTCACAAATGTTATTCGCACAAACTTAAACATATAACTTTACTCCTTGATCGCAGTCCCATGTAAGTGAGAACTTAATATAAGGGCGGCTAAATAATGAACATGTTAATTGTTTATGAGTGTTACAATAATATTTAAAATAAAAATATATATTAGTGTGAGCTATAGATAAAAGTTTTTAATCTTCATATTAAATTACATAAAATCATATTAAAAAAAATTCAATATGTAATTTATTCTATACTTAATATGAAATTAATAAATAACATTAAATAATATTAGTTAAAAAAATAAATTAATTTGGACTATAAAAAAATATTTTTATATAAAAGTTAAATAAAAGATTGTAACAACAGAATTAATGTGGACTATAAATAAAATATTTTTATATAAAAGTTAAGTAACATATTGTAATAACAGATGAAAAAAAAGAGAGAAAGTTCTTATTTTATTAATAAGCATTTTTCAAGGTATAAGATAGACTTGAAATTGATAAATAATATTAAAAAAATATTAGTTAAAAAAATAAATTAATGTGGACTATAAATAAACTATTTTTATATGAAAGTTAAGTAAAAGATTGTAACAACAGATGGAAAAGAAAGAGAGAAAGTTATTATTATATTAATAAGAATTTTTTAAGGTATGAGATAGACTTGTAATTCCTCAAATGTTTAATATGGAATTGACACATTTTTCTTTTTTTGTTTCTCTGTCGCTCCATATATATGTGTGTGTGTGTGGATAATTCAATGTATATGTGTATATATAGAGAGCTGATGTAAAATGCAATATAAGAAATATATTATCATGTAACATTACATTTAAAAATAATAAAATAATATTTACATTAACAAATTAAAAAATAATAATAACAAAACAAATTAATGTCGACCATAAATAAAATCTTCGGTTTCCATCTTAATTTTGCATCAAATTTATATAAAAATAAAGAAATTGAAAAAAGTAAATTATTTAACTTTTAGTACTTATGTAATTCCTTTGCTAGTTAATATGAACCTGATAGATGATATCTAACACTAATGTATTGATATGTGTAATTCCATCTATATTCAATTGACATGTAATACTTAAAAAAATATATTATCATCCATAAAAAAGTGTCACAATGTCCATATTAAATAACACAATTTAATAAGAACTTTATATAGAAAAACATAAAATAATTTAAATTTAATGTTTTGTCATTTAATGTGAGTTTTAAATCAAATATGGTCATAAATCAAATATTTCAATATGCATGTCAAGATACAGTTCTTATTTCATTAATAAAGACTTTTTGAGTCATGAAAAAGACTTTTAATCACTTTAATGTTTTAATGTTTAAATTGGAGTTGATACATTATATATATATAAACAAATTAATTCAATGATTCTATACATATATATGCACACAAATAGATAGAAAGAAATGTAATATCTCAAAAATATTTATAGCTGTATATATGTTTTCCATTCCCAATTAATATGGAGAATATATAAAAGCCAAAATATTTTTATGTTACATTCTGAGAGATTTGGTACCACGCAACACTTACATAGTGGAAATTAAGATGGATTGTTGTTTTTAATCATTTAAACCAAGTTTCCCATTACCTTTAAGAAAATCTAAAATTGATGATATGAAATAAAATAGTTAATTTAAAAAATAAATATTGGATCTTAAATTTCTTAAAATATATAGATATAAATATAATTACAAACAAACATTATTTAATTTAGAATGATCTTTTTTCTTTTATGTCATAATAATTATTAAAGATTGGATTCTATCTTATTTTTAAGAAGACATAGAGTTAATCATGAAGACCTAGATGATCCAAAAGTAATTTATAACCTACAACCTCAATATTAAAGGTAATACTCCGTGATTGAATTTAGCCTTTCCTCCATTGAAAGCATGACTGTGTTTCATGTATAAGAAGAGGTTTTATAACATGGAAACCAAGAAGCTCCCTCAATTTGATTCTAACTCTAGCAAAAACCCCCACCTCTTACACAAGTGAGGTTGGCAACTATGCTTAGAGTTGACTCAACTATGGGTCGATAAATGAGGAGATATTGATGGAGAATAAAGATAATATTAAAAATACTATTACTTCCAAATTTAAGGACAAATTGTTGGATGATAAGGAGTTATAGGGGGGAAGGAAGCTAAGACATTATAAGGAGGTCATCAAGCCCACTCTTTCTAACTAGAATTATATCACTGTCGTCACCAACGCTAAGAAGAAAACTAACATAAATAAGAACTAGCTCCCATAAGCTTCTACATGAAACTCGGTGTTGGTATATTCCCAAAACACATTGGGATGAAAGAATCTATCAATTGTGAGATATTGAGAGGATTGAAGACGAAACACACTTTCTCTGGTATGGCTCTTACTCAAATATGTTCGCATCCAACCTTGTTGACTTGTTCAATTGGAAAAACTATAATGATCTAGTAAAACTTCTTTCACTTCTATTTTAATATAGAAATAATATATTAATAAGTCTTAATTAATCTCTAACTTTCTTAAGTTTCAATAGACCTCATTAGTCTCCTCTAAGTTAATAATTATCATTATCATCATTTATTTTAAATTAAATCTTTAATCTTGTTACTTATAAATATTATAAATTTTAAAATTATTATGCAACTTTAATTTAATAATTTAATAAAAATAATAATAATAATTTATAGTTATTTTTAGTAATTTTTTAATAAATTTCATTTAAAATTTAATTAAAAATTACAAAATTTATAACTATACGTAGTTAACTTTACATAACTTTAAATATCATTCATATATATATATATATATATATATATATATATATATATTAACTATGAATTATTTTTATATTTGAAAATACAATACAATGTATGTTTTAGGGAGGAAGGGTAACTTAATTTGAAATTTTCATGGGAATTGAGTGTTATGTTTTTGTAGAAGGGGTATATGTAGACACATAGAAGTTAGATGTTATATTGGTAGTGACTAATGTATCTCTAATAGCAAACCAACTAGATTACTCATTTCTCTAATAACCCAATTGTTCATTCCTTTACTACCCCAATGACTGATTCTTCTAAATACAAATACAAAATACCATACAATTTACCTATTAAAACATTACCATCATCCAAAATAATATCTTAAAATTTTTAATTATAAATAAATTCAAACCCCATAATTTATAAAGTCCACATACACATTGTTATTTTCAAAATCCATGTAAAACAAACTCAATGTATTTGTAAACGTTTTTTAATTTGTTACACCATTTTTATTTTTATTTAATTTAACAGGATATTATAATCTTTTCAACTTTTTTTTTTTTCTTCTGAGTAAAGACTATTCTACTATGTATAAATAAAAGAGGAAAAATATTTATAGAGAGGTTGGAACCTCTAAGGGGGCTAAAGCCAGCCCTCTGTCAAAAAAATTGCTGCATTCGGCTCTCAACCGTCTGTTTACATAGATGAAAACTGAGAGCCCAAAACTCAGTAGAACTAGAAAGGATCTATACCTTGTTTCCCGCCACCCTCTTACAAGATACATTACTATGCGGCTGTTACCAAAAACCAAAAAGACAGACTTATAAACTAGAAGACGATAAAGGATTATACTGAAAAATACCATATAGCATACCCACTGAGAAATGTATTCCAACAAAAAACCACAGTCCTGAGATGTCTTGCTGAGACGGTGAGAGTTATGCCTGAGGTGGTAATTCTGCATCTTCATCGTTGGCTTTGCAAGGAGAGCTGATCCATTCAACCATCACATTGTCTTCTACATCCATATTACTGCAACCAGGAGGCATCACCGGATACAAAAAAGTACCTGAGAAATGTGCCGATGCACAAGGAATGATCTCCTCGTGTGTAGAATTTGGCTGAAGACGCGCGTCCTCTTCATGACCTTCGGCCTGCTGCACCTCTGGAAGATTGAGGATATCCCCTGCCATGCTTCCTTGAGAATCCTTAGAATTCTGTGAGAGAGTCCTATCCATGGATTGTTCATCAGAGCCAGAGAGATCATCTTCTTCCTCTGAGAAGATGACTGTGATAATAGCAGAGATAGTAGGCTTGTTTAGCTTGCTTTTAAATGTGAAACGGGAAGAGTGGAAAGAATTGTTGAGGGACGGACCAGAGTGGTCGGATGATGGTGAGGCCGGCGAGACAGAAGCTAGCGGGGAAATGCGTCGTGGAATAGGACCTCCCCTTCCTCTAACACCCCCACGAGTTCCTGAACTACTACCCCTCCGGGAAATTCCTCGACGTCGGGCCATAGCAACAATGATTATTAAACTGAGAGGACAAAAGGGTTGAAGGAGGAAGAAATACGACTCACGCCAATTTGAAATAAACAGGGGATAACAGTACTCAGAGTAGAAGGCGCCCAGGGAAATCTCCACACAGATAGAAATCAGAACCCCTAAATAAATTCCAGAACTGTAGGAATGAGTCCCCCACCCTGCCCAAACAGCTTCAACAGACACCGTAACACAACCTATTACAGTTATATACCAAAGGAAAAAAAATTGACACAACCAGATGTGAGCCAGAAGAACCGAAATCAAATGCATGAGGCTGGCAAGATGCGGGCTTCTATGGAGCCATGATGGCTTCCAAATGCTCAGCTCTGCATCTAACTTCTGTGAACCAATCCGACCGGGAATGTCTCTGCTTGAATGAGCCAGAGAGAATGTCGAGCTCTGGGCAATTGAAATGAATCGTATGCTCACCATCCTGAAGAGCTTACTCCGCATGCTGTACACCCAACTCCTCATTAATGGGATTTAATGCTCTGCCAGAAATCGCCAAATTGCTCCATGGTGATGCCAGATGCCGACGTCGCTCGTATGGGCATTAACATCTCATAAAATCACCTGCATCTGGGTCTTTTCAACTTTTCAATAGTATTGTACAATAACATTTTTTTCATTTTTTTTAATTATTATTTCGGGTTTAATTTTTTTATAACTTCATATTTCTTTTAATTTGAGATAAATTAATGTAATTATATTTTGCAAGTAATATTAGTATAATTATATTTTATAAAAATAATACCATTATAAAGTTAAGTATGTTAATTTTAAATTTGTTAAATTTTAAATATATATTTTTTTATAGTTTTATTTTATTTTATGTGAGTAATCACTAAACTTTGCATTTTTGATATTACACTTATGACTATAATTTAATTTTTGTTTTGCATGGGACAAGATGGGCTGATGATTATGAATGTCTAAGAGACCACAGAAGGACAACTCATCTTGCACACAAATTTGTGGAGCTGGTGAGCGATAATCAAGAATAAATTTGGGTAGATAATAGCTTATTATTATATTGGTTGGGTGAAGTGTGTTATGAAAGAGTGGCTTGCACTTTATATAGTTTCTTGGGAAGCTCCTCATATGTGTATCCTATTGGAAGTAGCTATCTTTTGCAAACATGCCATTCTCAGAAAAGGAAAGTAAAGGAACTTAGTAGACTAATATTTTCAAATGGGGCATGGAGAGAGTGTTGCATGTAGGGGTGGTGGTCATTCTAAGATGGAAGTTGTTCAACATGGAACACACAAATTCAAATGCACCGAAATCATAGAGGAGCAATCTCAAGTTTGCAATTATCTTCAACTCTATTCTAAACTTTTCCATAGTTGTGGAAGTGATGGTATCAATGTTCTTAAAGAATTTTGGTCTTAGTCAATTCAAGTGTGGCATTCCCTCTTTGGGCTTGTTAAGTCTTCATGGAATTTTGTACGTGTGGTTTTAAGTTGGTTCTTAAGCCTTTTGATAGTCTTCTTACCCTCTTGGCCTCTCTTGTTGGGTTTGAGGGAGAATTTTAAGGATGAAAAATTATCCTAAAGGCTAGAAACCTTGGAGAATCTCACTTTTCAATAATATGCAATCTATGAAATGTTTGGCAATATTTTTGTAAAAATATTCAAATTTCTAATGATTATTTATAGTATTTATATAAAATTTTGGCGATTTTAAAGGAAAAATAATTTATATTATAAAATATTGGGGAATCCTTTTTAGAGAAAAAATGAAATTAACGGATCATTTAAAAAAACAGAAATTAGCCCATCTGCGAATATTAGCCCCTAAAATATTCCCTAATTGGTTCTTGAAATATTCGTTTATAATTAGTTTTTCTACTCATGTTCTTCTCTCATTTTTCATTCCTCCCTTTGGATTCACTCCCATTCTACCTTAGCTCCTCCCACTCTCTATTTGGATCAGTGTGTTTCTTTTCATCCTTGTATTTTGTTGTTTGGGGTATTTTACACTAACTTCTCTCAGCTCATGGCTAGGAAACACCTTTTGGTGTCCCTTCTATTCATAAATGACCTCTTATTCTCGACAATTGTACTTCAATTTTTTCTTACAAAATATTGACAATCAATGATGTTATGACCAAAAGTATTGCATGAATAAAGAAATCCATTAAAGTATTTTGTATACCTAGAGACCGTTTATCTTTGATTTCTACAATCTTGAGGAGGAAAAAGTCTTGATGAATCCTCTTTGCTTCTTTATTTTGCTATCTCCCTTGGTTCTCTGTTTGATTGTAGCTTCCCCCAAATTAGATCTACTATTTTCTAGCTTGTTTCTTGTTGAATCACCTCAACTTCTAGTCCTTCACAATGTCTATCTATCTCCTTCAGCTGATTACTCACTTCATCAATTCTACTTGTCTCCTCCAGCTGGTTTTTCAAGTTAAGGATTTCTTCCTTAAAATCATACTCCCTCTCTTCAAGTATTTGAAGGAGATTTTTAAAATGTTTTTTTTTCTGATAAGAGATTTTTTATTTTGACCAATGTTGAGCTAAACTTAGCTTCATCTCCAACTAATGTCTCCTCTTTATAGTCAACTACTTTAATACTGGGAGAACAGATCTCATCTAGGTGATCACTTTCCCTCCCACGTCCTTTTTTCTTCTTCATTCACTTTACCTTTCCTCCTTCATACAAAATTTGTAGCATGTCGCAAATCTCTTTTACAGTCTCGAGATCCACCACATTCTCAGGTCCATATTATGAAGATTGTCATAGGTTGAACATGAAGAAAACCACCTTGCTATTGTTATGATGCTTCTCTTTCTTTATTATCAATCGTCATTTTTTAACAAATGTTAGCCTCAACTAGGTAGGAGCCACTAATCCTCTCAAATAATTTGTTGGCCACTCTCAGCTTGGAAGCCCCAACTCCCTATCAACTATCTGCTAGCCACCACTAGCAAGGAGCTAGTACTCCTATCTCGGCAAGCCGCCACTTGTTGGAGGAAAAAACATCCTCAAAATCTACGGGTCATGATTTCATTCATTTCAGACTACGCCCTTAAGAAAGGACATTAACTCTGCAACACATGAACAAACCAACCCTCTCTACAACACAATTTCTTCCTCTTTAACTATGATCATTGCTACAGATATACACACAACTTCATTATGCATTGTAGCTCAAACTTGATCTCCAACAATAGTATAACATATTTATACTAAATTCTCCATCATCAAGATAGACTAAACCAACACATTAGTTACTGTGTATTTACCTTTATGACCATAACAAATAGGACCAAAACACCAAGTCCAATCAATTAATGCATTTAGTCCTTACTTTTGGTCATTATCAAATATGACCAAAATAAAATAACTAATGCATTTACTCTTTACTTTTGGTTATCAAATCTATGATTAATTGTGTTCATTACTCTTGATGACCAAACCATAATCTCTCTAAAGATTGATATCAATTCCAACCACACAACGTTGTTTCCAACACTCAAAGCAAGTCTTAAAATAAATTGAAGGACTAAATAGACTATGCAATAATTGGATAGGGGACTCCATTCAGGAAACCTGAAAGAAATAGCTTCCAAACAAACCGAAAAAGCCATTTATAGCCTACTCCTCGACTTGGCCTAACAAATTTGGTTTCCTATTAATGAAAAACTTATTGAGAGTAAGGATACCATTATCTTCAATTGTTCCTCTCAAAATGTAAATGTTTTAAGCATCTTTCATGATTCTCCACTTCTCCTCCTCACCTTTCCCTTGGGCATTTTTTAATAGAGCCTAGCATGATAGTACATCTCGGAAAGTTGATGGATACCTATCTTCTTCTCCTCAAACTATATACATTTTTTCATAAATGGAATTAGCAAAGTTACATTCAGTAAACTCATCGCACTAAAGTTGGTTCTCACTTTAGCACTTGGGAAAAAGGTTACACATACAAATTGTAAGTAACTCCCTCTTAATTATTCAATGAATAAAAGAATCAGCTACTTTCTCTCACATTTCTTGGACGGGAAAAAACAACTTTGAAATTAAAAAATTGTCCAAATAAAAACCTTAAATTTATTTTTACTTCAAAACCAATCATCGTTATCGTCCTCACGGGTTATTATCCTGAATCCTAAATCTCACTCCCTCATTATTTCACATTTTATTGAAAAATGAATTAGAATGAAAATAATATAATACTTACACATTCAAGAAGTTGTACTTATTTTTATCTTATATAAAAGCATAAATGTTTATTACGAGGGTATGACTACCCTCACACTTTATAGGGGAGTGAAGGTCCTTCCAAACCTAATTACTGACATAATGCTATTTTTTTGAGAAAAAATTATTATCAGTTTGTACAAATCATTATAAAGTAGTTTGGAATACATCATTGGTATCTCCTCTTCCTCTTTCTTTCCTTATTTTTTCTAATCTTCAACAAAATCACATTATCCTTTGGCAGGAAAAATCCACTGGTTAGGTGATGCTAGTGGCCTTTTCGATTATGATTGCTGAACAGAACCAAAAGAAAAAATGGCAGTGAACCGCGTTTCAGAACACGCAACTAAACAATGTCATCACAAGATTGCATCGCATCTTGGCGTGCGGATAAATAATTGAAACGAGCCAAGGATAACTCTCGAAGAAAAGACGTGACAGAACTAACAACTCAATCAAAACAAACGACATGCTTCTGGCATGCAGTGCAGAGACATAAAAATTGACGTTATTGATATTATTTTCTTGTGATAAACAATGGCAGAATGTTATAAATAGACGCAGCCAGAAATATTGACGCTCAGTATTGCACTTGCAGCAATTAAGCTCCACTCCTAACCTCAAGCGTTTCGACGCTGGTGATAGTGAAGATGAAGAGGGCCAGCATTTCAATGGGGCAGGCAGTGCTCTTTGCAGTGATTGTTGCGATAGCCATTTTCGTTGAGCCTGGAGAGTGTCAGAGGCCGGGAGAGAAGGTGCAGTGCAAAATAATGGGAACGCCATGTTTTATGGATATTCTTTCCTGCCCCAGTGATTGCCCTGAACGTATACCAGAGAACCCCGATGTCAAGGGCTGCTACGTAGATTGTTCCATTGACTGCAATGCCACCTGTAGAAGTAGGGTATCTATATCTAATTGTTAGAAATCAAATTAATCTGTCGATAGCTGTGATTTGTAAGAGGTTCATTTTAACTTTCAATATTTGCACGTATTTAGGAAAAATGAATTTCTTCATTCTAAAACATGAAAATCACGTAAAATTGTTTTTGATATTTGAATCGGAGTTTTATTTTTATATATATATATATATATATATATATATATATATTATGTTTTTGATATTTGAATTGGAGTTTTATATATATATATATATATATATATATAATTTTTAAAGAATAATATTAAGATAAATTATATATTTCTTATTTTAATATAAAATTAAAAATTAATTTAAAATCTTTATGGTTTAGGTAGTTATTTATTATTTTATTTAAAACTGACATGAAAAAAGGAAAAAAAGAAAGAAGAAGTAGTAATTAATAATCTTTATGGGTTAACTAGGTATTTATTATTTTATTTAAAAGTGATAAGATACTATTTCAAAGTATAATTTTTTTTAAATTATGATTATAATACAAAAAACCGAAGTTTTTTAATAAATTAATATGATTCTGATGATTATTGCTTATTGAGTTTGATTTATAAAAATTTGGTGTATCAAAAATCATTTAAACTTTTTATAATATAATTAATTATAAATTTATCTATAAATATTAATAGCTATTTGTTTATTTTAATTTATTTCCAATAATATTATTTGTGTAGATTTTCGTAATTAAATTATTATAAAAATTTATTTTAGGTAAATTATAAAATAATTTTCAAATGTCCAACATTTATTTTGAATGAATATTACTAATAATTATAATAGTTATCTCTTGAATGATTATTTTTCACTTTTATTTTTAAATAAAATAAATTCCTATGGCCTAACTCTTTCTCATCATCGAAGCTTTTTCTATTCCTGACCATGAGTAAAATGTCCACTTTAAAATTCGAACATTTTCAACCTAGGTACAATGTAGTTTCGGATAACTCATTTCTCATTATCAAATCTTTCTCATCATCAAAGCTTTTGCTATCCCTGACCATGAATAAAATGTCCACTTTGAAATTTGAACATTTTCAACCTAGGATACAATTTATTTCCAAAAGCTTTAGTTTTTAAGATAGATCGTTTTAAATATGATTATTTTTAACTTACTGTTTTAGATTATTTTAAACTAGAAATATCAAATTTCTTATTTTCTTATATTTTCCATCATTAAATTTTGTATTATATTTCAGATATTAAAATTTTTGATATTTTAAATCAAATTCACATGATAATTAGTAGATTTAGATCTGGATTTAAAATAACTCCAGATTAATTTTATTTGATCTTTTATATCTATCTGTGTGTTATATCTCCATTTCTCTAGAGAATGCCTACCTACCCTGCATCAAATAAAATTATTGAAGGTTTTATGCTCACTTTTAATAATTTCATCCTATCTTTACTTCACACCGAATTTCCTAAACGTCTTATAGATTAAGTTCATAATCGATAAAATTTTGTTTTGCAGACCGAATAGCAAACTGTTCAGGAGTTGGAGCTGCTTGCTATGACCCTCGCTTCATAGGAGGAGATGGCATCATGTTCTACTTCCATGGAAAGAGTAACCAGGATTTCAGCCTCGTGTCTGATAATGCCTTGCAAATCAATGCTCATTTTATTGGCCGCAGGCCTGAAGGGAGAACCAGAGATTACACCTGGGTTCAATCCCTCGGCATGATGTTCGGCACTCATACCTTCACAGTGGGTGCAAATAAGGTATCCAAATGGGATGACGGGGTCGACCATTTCTTCTTCGCCTTTGATAAACAGCCACTCACCGTTCCTGTGGGATATCGTTCGCTCTGGAAGGCACCGTCGGGCGACCTAATCGTCCAACGAAACGAAGAGCACAATGGCATTGTCGTGTTGATCCCGGAGATGGTGGAGATATTGGTGAGGGTGGTGCCCGTCACCAAGGAGCACGACCGCGTTCACAATTATCAGATTCCCTCTGACGATTGCTTTGCTCATCTGGAAACCGAGTTCAAATTCTTCACACTCTCTTCAAATGTGGAAGGTGTTCTTGGACAAACTTATAGGCCAAATTTCAGAAACCCAGTGAAGGTGGGAGTGCCGATGCCTATCATGGGTGGGGAGAACAAGTACCGTACCTCGTCTCTTCTCACGGCAGATTGCAAGGCCTGCAATTTCATGCCGAATCCTTCACCGGCTCGTGAGACTGAGAACTCGCACCAGCTTATTATAAAAGCAGCAGCAACCAGCTTGGACTGCACTGGAAAGTTGGGGGACGGGCAAGGTATCTTCTGCCGAAGATAAATACACTTCCCATGGTTCATGTTTGAATAAGGAAACTGTTTTCCATTTCTAGCTGTTGAATCTTTATCTATGGTTCACCTATTTATAAATTGGTCACTGTCGTCTCTGGGTCTTGTAGCGAATATTCCTCCGTTTTTCGCTCTCCATCTCAGTTCGGGTCAATGAGACCAGTCAGACGTTGCAGTATTCGCAGTTATATTGTTATAGTAGGCCGTTGCTATTAGATGACTTGGTCTGCCTCGTTCTGATTTCCATTAGGTCATCGGGTACGGATGTGTAGGCTTTTAATTGCTTCGATAATTTGAGATGATGGGGATATGTCCTCCGGTTTGAGTATGTTGTTTAGTATTTGAAAAAGATTGACCTATTCTTATGTACGTGGAAGGTTGAAAAAAGAGTGCCTAATACACGTCCTGGAACTCATTTTCGTGTCTAAATTTAATAAAATACATAAAAAAAATAAATTAATTAATAAAGGCTATTTAATTTAATTTCATTATTTATTAGTATATATGAATTTTGTAATTTTAATTTATTTAGTTGAAATAATATTTATGAAAATAAAATTATCTCAAATAATATTTTTATTATCAAAACAATGAGCCGAGTAACGGGTCGAGCTGTATAAAATAAAAACCGAGTTAAAATAATATTCGTGAAAATAAAATTATTTGAAAATAGCGTTTTTATTATCAAAGCAATGGGCCCAGTAACGGGTCCAGCTGGTACATGTGTATAAACTAAAAACCGACCTCAAATTTGTTCCGAGAAACCCAAAATTTGAGGATAGAGAGCACAAAATTTAAGAATCTAGAATCGAGAGTGCACTTGGGAGCAGTAGGTCCCGATTTATGTTACATAGTTCGAGTTCAAAATATCTATATATATATATATATATTTTATTTGATTTGGTTTATATATATATATATATATATTTTATTTGATTTGGTTTATATATATATATATATATATATATATATTTTATTTGATTTGGTTTATAACTATAATTTAATTAAATTTAAAATAATAGAAGTATATTATTTTTTTAAATATATAATCATTATATATAATAAAAATTATTAAATTTATTTAAATTGAAAATATTAATAGTATATTATCTTTTTAGGGTATATAACCATATATATTGTATAAATTATTTATAGAATTATTTTAACTAAATTAAAATTTAAAAAATATAAAATTTAATTGATTAAATTTAATATAAAATCTATTTTAATATAGTATAATTTGTACAATTTTGTGATTGAATATATAATATAATTTGTACAACTTTGTGATTGAATAAAAAAGTGATAAGGTTTATTTTCTAAGTTGCCAAAGCAACAAATGTTTTTTGGGCACATATTTTACATAAAATCTTTTGGAGGTATACGCTGCATCTCTATGTCCATGTTTTTCTGGAATATAATTTATTTACAATCGTTTACTTTTGAAGTATAAGCTATTTTTTGTGCTCATTTTTATTTTTTTTCAGCACGAAAAAAGTTATATTTCTGTTATATTTAGATAGGGGAAATTTGTACAACATAAGATTGTTGGAGATCACATGATATAGCTGATATTTGAGAATCAAGCCAATATCACTGGGATGGTCAATAAAAATGCCAATATAACAGATCTTCATTAGATTGGTCATATAGTTCAACATTAGAATAGACAAAATATAAGGCTCTAATCTGACCCAAACGCAGAATATTGAAAAGTATTATTCAAAAAGGAATTCTATTTAGTGGGTACCAGATACATACTAGATTGACGACAATGAGAAAAGTGAGTTATGTACCCAGCATGCAAAATTCCTGAATCTGGTAAGTTTTTTTGTCCACTTTGATCTACACCATCCAGACTTCATGTTGTGATGAAAGACCCCTCTTCGATAGAGCATCCGCCATCTTGTTTTTTCCCCTGTCAATGTGGATTATTGAGTAATTCTTCCTGTGGCACCATAACGCCTCAATCCTGTTAAGTTAATGTTTTTTATGACTTGTTTTGACCGAATGTGATCGATAATGACTTTAGAATCTCCAAAAAATTGAAGCTTTTGAATATCTAGAAAATCACAAAAAGCTAGAAGACCAGCAAGAGCCATAGCCTCTGCTTTGTTATTAGATCTAGCACCTCCATTCCAATATATTTCGATCTGTTCTCCTTCTATAAGAATAATATAAACTCTGGAAGCGCATATTCCATGTTGTGCTGCCCCATCAAAAAAGGCACGCAGAATCCCGTAGGATCCCTTGGTAGAGCCCTCCTCCCACTTCTGTCTCAGGAATGTTTATTCAAAACTAGTGCCTTGTGCAGACAAAGGATAGATTCAAAAACTATAAAATGACTTTCCCTTTTTGGGTTAAATATTGATGCATTCTGCCATTTCCATATGGCCCATATGGCTAACAAAGGAATGGGCCTCCAATCAATGTTCATGTCACCCCACCATCTAAAAGCTTCTGAAATGGAGGGGAAGGAGATTTTGTTGAGGCCAAAATGGGCAGCTAGATTCTGCCAAATCATCTACGATTGAGGATAGAGAAGAAAAATATGTAAATTGTTCTCTATATTTGACTTACAAAGGGGACATATGGCTGGCCCACTCCAATTTCTCTTTTGAATATTTTCCCATATGACATTCTTGTTGTGGAAAACCAAACAAGCAAATAATATGATCTTCAGGGGGCAGTCTGTTTTCGATAAGGATGATGGGAAGATGAGAGCCATTTGTTCAGATTCAGAATGAAGGAGTTGTTGATAAATGTGCCTAACATATATCGAAGAAGTTCCATCGTGCCCCTTCCATATAAGGAAATCCTCATCTGCAGTACAAAAAATACCATAGTCCCACATTGTCGAAATGATAACGTTCCATTGATGTCCTGGATCATCATTTAGACTCAAATCACATGTTGATTTCCATATAGGAATGGCATCCTCCCATTTGCGAATGGCCTTGTCCGAGAAAAAAATACCCCTGTTGTGCAATGCCCTTAGTAACTGAGAAGAAATGGGAATCTTCCCATCCCCACCGGCAATAGCATCCAAACCAATAATAATTCTTTCTCCGGACCGAATTTTCCAAATCAAGTTTTGTCAGAAGAAGAGCTCTATTTTCCATAAACTCCTCCAAATAGCAGAGCCCCGAGAGGATCCAATGGAGCCCTCTCTATACCAGAAAGACATGTCTTTATTATCCATATACTTAGACCTTATGGCATTGCTCCAAAGAGAATCTCCCATAATAACTTTCCACATGGATTTACAAAGTAGAGATTTTCGGAACAAATTTAAGTCCATTATGCCCCAACCTCCCATGTTTTTTGGTCGAGCCAACATTGCAAGTTTTGTCAAATGATATTTTTTCTGTTCTTTGTGACCTCCCCAAATGAAATTAGTAGTCATTCTATTTAGACTATTGATAATGGATGCAGGAATGTAGAAGAGATGTGCCCAATAGACCATAATTTAAACCAGCATAGCTTGGGTCAAAATCGAACGACCACCAATGGACAGACATTTGTATTCCCATCTAGCAATTTTCTTATAAAATTGATTGGGAATCCATGACTAGTTAGCAGCAAAATATCTAACAGATTTCAGATTGAAGCCCAAGTATTTCAACCCTAGCTTGATAGATATAGCTTTAATATTAAATAGTTGAGAAAGGAAGGAGATAAGATCCCCATGTAAATTCTCGACATGAAAAGACGATTTTCCTTCATTGACACACTGTGCATGTAGTCATTATAGAGATAAAATTTGAAATCTACCCTTGCCATAACTAACTATCCAAATTGAATTAGTGGATTGAATTGAGATTGAATTTAAATAGGACATTAGAATGGTGCAATAAAAACATCGTGGACACGGTAAAGTAAAATAAAGTACAAGATATACGAAAAAGAAAATTTGGCCAAAGTTTATGGAACCTAACTCGAAGTTGAATATATATTTGAAGTTCATAGTTGGGAGGTCGGGCCCAACTTGAGGTCGGTGTGGGGACTTGGTCTTGCTTCATTTCTTAATGAAATTCAAACTCGAGCCTTCTGACTACGCCAGTTCCACCTAGACATTCCATTGCATGTCCACTTTTTTATGAAGTCTATTTATAGAAGGTCATGGGCCTATTCTAACCAACACTCAATTATTTCAAATCCATGTGTTGACCACAATACAAAGCCCCACTTAAGAACCCAACAAGTTGCTCACCGCTTCAACTCAAACTTGGTCAGTGGAAGCCAATTGAAATTTGAATACTTTGAAAGCATGTTCCCTATTAGAAGAAGCACAGTATCAAATACTCCAATGGATCTATGCAGAATGTATTAATGCTCATCCTTTGGGAACTTCTGGTTGGTTTCCATCAATCCTCGGCTGCGCCCATAGTAGATACATCGCTACCCTTTAACACCAAAAACACCTTCGAAAAAATGAGAGATTTAATATAACTAAAATTAAAATTAAAATTTGAATGATAAATGTTGATTTAAATAACTTTTCTTCCCATACAAGAAAACAATTGAGTATATACTCTTTTAAAGGCAATGGTGTAATTTATGAAAATCAACATTCATGAAAATAAAATAAAATTAGATATTAAAAATGTACTATTTACTTTAGTTGGAGTAATAGTAGAAGGAAATTAGATTTGAATGAAAAGGATTCGATGAATAATAAAAAGGATTCAAATTTTTTTAGGTCATCGGTTATACCATTGGTTAATACACTACATTTTAATTTAATATAAAGAAAATAGAAAGCTTTTAAAATTTAATCCAATCTTTTTGGAAAATTATAAAGAAGTATAGCTAATGTATATTTTCACTATTGGTCAACTCCACTAAATTTTAATTTGATATATAGAACAAGTGTAAACCCATTGAATTGATGTTCTGTCAAGGTAAGGTGTTCAGGGGGAGTCTATCTTTATGATTTTCTTTCACTGCCAATACTTCATTGCCCCTCTATTGTAACGGCTACAACCACCATCCAAAATTTTGGCTCGCATGCAAATTTTAGAGCCCACTTTGGATCCTGCAAAGAATCACACTTGGTCACTTGTTTGTAAGATCATGATTTCAATCTCTCCTCCCTGATCTTAAGAGTTGTCCATGTTCTCTTCTTTATGTAGACCGTGTCATCTTTGGGCATAGGGGTTTTTGTTTGTCATGCAAAGGGAATGTTGTTTTTCTTCAAGGGAAAGCATGTGCGCATGAGTGGTTGTCATCACATAGACATGTTTCAAACTCACTTCATTCACTCTTGTCATGGAGGTTGTTGCATCAATAAAAGTATGTCTTATGCATTCTGGATGGTTTAGGTTTTGACACTAAGTGTCAGTGTGTGATCACAATCAAGTTCTATCAATGTTTACACATGTTTCAGTCATCTCACACTTTGCCATTTTCCCGAGAAACCTAGCCTCATCCATCTTCCTAGAACTATGTGCTTTGCTTCTACAACCATCAATATTCCTCCCTTTCTTGCTAAAGCCCTGCAACTCGCAGAGACCCAAGCTAAAAATGCTCTCCAAAAATGCACAGAGCCGTCAGGCAGCCAACACTCCTCTCCAGAAATGCGCAGAGAAGTTAGGCTACATTGAACTCATAAATTCCATAGAGCTATCCTCCCATGACTCCCATGTCGTAGCAGTGTCCCATGCCTAAAAAATGCACAGTGTTTTCTAAGCTTCCTTATCTGTCTTGCATGTAGAAACTGTGCAGACGAGGCTCCCAGGGCCTCATTACAGTGACGGTCACTCTTCACTGAGATTGTGCAGATCTACCTCTCAGTGACTACAAGAAAAGATGACATGCGGAGATCACTCCTAAGGAGTTGTGGAGAAGGACCAAGGAACCAAGTAATGGAAGAGATCAAGATGGCATGCAAACTCCGTCGAATGAATGATCATCTTGAGGGTAAGTAAGGAACACCTTTCGAGGTACACCTCTTAGTTGAGTTTGCAGGACTGCTTGTCATTGTGATAACATCTTGTCCTCAGTAGCATGCATGTGCGCAAACACAAAAAGTTATTTTATGTGCTTTTTCTACATGTCTTGCTTCCTTTTGACATGTTCGACCAATTATCACTTCAATTTTGATTGATGTGTCATATGTGCAACCTCGTTTTGCTGATGTTGAATGTTATGTTTGAGTTGTGTTCTCTATGTAAACATTTATCAAACTCACACATGATGATGTAAGTATTTTTGCGCAATCATTGTCACTATCGTCTGAATGTCTATCACAAGTGTCGCACTTGTCGCTCGCACCCATCGCTCATTCACACTGAGTGCATGTTGTCTTGATGGTTCGATGTGTCTTGTCGTTAAGTCATGTTGAGTGTGTTTTCGCAAGGCTATACATGTATGAAGTCACTCGTTCACACACTGTCATTTTGTTGAAACCTTGTTGACTGGACTAACCCTCCAACAACCGGACCTCCACTTAGCTGCACTACATAGTATCAGTCCTTTGTGATGATGTACTCTTGCTTAGAATTTCACTGAACTTGAGGTTGTCTCCCAAGAAATCTGCACTGTGCAATCCTGGAATCGACCCAACTCACTACCACCCAGAACAATGTAGAAGTTTCTCACCAGCTCATCCCAAACTTCATTGCTTGCAAGAAGATCCATCAAGCCTCCAGCTGTTCAACTGGAGAGTTTGCCCAAGCAGTGACCCTGAGATTGATTCCTCTATAAAATTGCGCAAAAGCTTCCAAGCTCCTTCTTCTCCACCTGCTTCTGAAAATACTTCACGTTCAACTCTTCTTGCACAAACTCTAAAGCTTGTTTATCTTCCTGTTCTCTTTCTGCATTAACATACATGGGAAGCTCCTTCTTCTCCACCTGCTTCTGAAAATCCTTCACGTTCAACTCTTCTTGCACAAACTCTAAATCTTGTTTATCTTCCTGTTCTGTACCTGCAAACATGCACAATTCATTAGTTTTTAAATCACAAGACTTTTCAGTCTTGACTGCTTCCTTCAACATTTTTCTTTTAATATCTGTGCATGCGGGAATTTCAAACTCCAACTCTGGCGCAAGAACTCTAAGTCCCTTTTTCAACAAGGCAATCATAATTTTCTTCAACCTTCTCTGCAACTGTCGCCAAATCACTCTCTTTCCTTTCAGTGGAAAGATCCATTTTGTATTTTGATCTTTCTGCTCGTGTAGCCATTCTTCCATTACCTGCAATTGTAACTTCATTACTTCAATCTCTCTTTCTCGAACTCCTGCAGTCATCCCATTCCTTTGTCTTTCACCTGCAAACATCCACAAATTGTCAGATTTAAAACCATATGACCCTTTGGTCTTACTTGAAGTTTCAGTCTTCAAGCCTTCATCTTCACTATCTCCCAGAAATTCTCCTTGTTCTGGTTCACAAATGTATTCTTCCATTTCAACTTCCTATGGACCCATCCTCTTGCCATATATCTTGGCATCCTCTTTCTTCTGTCCTCTACCGTGGCTTTTCCCTGAACCTCTGCTATGACTATCAGTAGTCATCTCCTTCTTCGCCATGAGCTCCTCCCCTATGCGTTGCATGAAGCCTCTGCCACAACAAGCTCTCTTGCTGCCATTTACCTCACCAATCCTTCCCTCCGGATCTGGTCTTTTGGTAATCATTGGTCCTCTGCTGGAACCTTTCAAGCATTCTCCACTGCTCTTTCAGGCTTCTCTCCTCTGCAACTTTCTTCAACCTCTGTTGAATCTTCTTTTGCAAGAAGCCTCTGCAACAGCTAGTCCTCTTAGCTGCAATCTTACCTCACTAAGCTCTCCTCACTTAGTCTTTTGGTAAGTACGGTCCTTTGTCTCGAAGCTTCTTCTGAGCAACACCTTTGCTCCCTCTAGGCTTCTGCAATCTCCTTCTCTCTCCTGAGAACACTTCAATTGTCCACTCTATCTAATTCCTTATTGGATTCTTCAGGTTCACTGCCACTTCTCTGCAACCATAAACTTCAATTCACAAATTTCAAGTCAGAAAAATAATCTCACCTCTTAAGACCTTGCATGATCTTGTCTTCCTTTTTCTTCTGCAATCCTGTTTACCTGTGGAGTTTGCATATCAGATAAAAAAATCATTCATCACACTTCAAAGAAACACACTTCAAAAAACATCTTCAGCTGAGCATTCTAGCTCTGATACCACCTAATGCAGCCCAGGCCTCTCCCAGGCCACAACTACCAGGATCTTCCCATCATAAACATATGAAGGCTTGTTTCCAGCATTATAATCTCATGATTTATAATAGCGCTCTTAAAAGACACATATAGAAATTAGACTTGAACATACGGTGCTATAAAACCACACATGGTTCTCTCCTGAACTCTTAAAAGAAAACATTGTCATGCGCATTACCATAGATAGCTTTGATAACGGATTACCATAGATAGGCTTTAATATATATCTCCACACTATACGCTATACCATACAGCGTTCCTTCGCAATCTACATGTACTTGCTACATAGAACGATTCCCCGGCGCAACCGTGAATATATATATATATATATATATATATATATATATATATATATATATATATATATATATATGAGACAGTCATAAAACCCGTGACCGAGGCTATATATGTATATGTGACAGTCGAACAGTTTCACAAAACTCTGTTATGCCATTAATTTTCCACCGCAAGCTACCACTAACCACAGGGGATTTTAACATATGATACGCACCCTTTAATTCATTGCCAGATCCGCTAGTAAGTTCTCGACCTCCAAAACGACGGCTCATGTATCTATGTAGCACTGACTCGCACCGGTTCATAATACATGTCTCGCAGATACATGGCCATGCACCCTCCAATTGCGCAGATAATTAAGAGTATGCCTCTGCTCGCGCAGATATCACTCCGGGGAGGCCGATACAATTAAGAGATGCTTTCATTTGCTCTGGCAGTTCCAATGTGCAGCGATGGCAGAGGTATATGCCTTCACCGTGCCGCTGGACAGAAACCTTTGAAACCCGCATGTAAGCCAAGGAATAGTTCAACAATCCTTCAACGATTAAGATACAGGATTATAGCGCATAGGAAATTAAAACCCATTAGTCACAGTCCATAATTTCTGAATCATAACAATAACGCCGAGTGCCTCAAGTCAAATAATACGTGGAGAATTTAAAATCTAACGTTGTCCGCCTCAGAGTTAAACATATATCAAAGGAAATTCAATGATGCCATATCTCAGAATTCACTAACCACAATCATGTCCATGCAAATCATACTTATATTCACATAAAACAAATATTCACAAGAGGTTTACATTCATGGCCAGATATACAGATCTATGGCCCTTTTACAACTGCCCGAAGGCTCCCAAGGAGAACTTCTCACACTCACTCCTCACACTTTCACTCTGCCTTCAATGTCTTGAGGCTCCCTAATTTATTAAACTTAGCATGATAAAAATCACTCAACTAAAAGCTCTAACTCTACATGCAATGCATACACATGGAAAAGCATCTTTTTGTCTTTTTCCATCTTTTTCCTATTCTAAAATAGAAAAGCTTTCTTATCCTTTACTGATCCACATCCACTCCTTTATGCCTAAAAGCTCTCCTAGTTTTATTTGAAAATATCTAATTACTTGGAATTTAGAACTAATGCATGACCCTATGTCTATTATTTACAATAATTCCCTTTTTAGCTGGATGCTCCCGCATCAGTTTTATCATCCGGGATCATTCAGGATAGTTCTCCTTGCCAGTGAGAACTATTCCCACCATGGATATGATTGAATTCATTCTGCAATAAAAAATTACTTCTGTTGATAGAAAAATAATTCTGCCAATATACAATAAAATTGTACTTCTGGTGGTAACTTTTTTTTTAAATTACATTTCAAAAGGGCATTCTCTCCATGTGCTGTCTTTGTCTTTAATGAAAATATAAAACATAGATCAGCTAGGCATTCTCAAAAGATTTCAAATCTCTTCTTCATATACCAATATGCAGTCAGTGTACGAAAAATAGATAATTACACTTAAATTTATATAACCCGATTCCCAAATATTTGAGGGGTAGATGATGCTAGTGCATGCAAGCCATTCTAGTCCTGATGCCGTCACATTAACTGCGTTGTAGCTCATGAACCTAATATTACATCAAATCAAATGCACATGGGTTTCGCATATCTGAAACCAATCTTGTAATCTTTGACTTTTGCACAATATCAGCATACACTAACAACTTTTTTAATATGTATTAAACATATTGCAAAAAAATACAGGGAGAGTCAATAGCTTGAGAAAAAACATTGTCTATAAAGTAGCTGGATGCATCAACGTTGGGCTTGAATTTTCATGGAGCCACTCCTCTGCTTCCACTGGTGGACATTCAGTGTGGTGATGAGCGTGGCATTGACATTGATGCACGGACCAAGGGTGGCGCATGTGGCTGGAAGTTCAAGCATAGATTCATAACCCACAATGCTATTTACCTATCCATAACAATCTGAAAATTAGACAGATCCTACACAACTCTGCTCTTAATCGATGGGCAAAGAGACAATCTTATCAGTGTGAAGAATCACTACTCAAGAATTCAACGTAGTAGATCACAAACATTGACGTTTACACCAGATTAAGGTTCTGGTTCAAAATAGCGTGTGTGGATATCCACGATGCAACGCGGAGGGCTGTGCATCATTCTGAGATGTCTTGAAAGAATAAGGGGACAAAAACAGGAAAATGAAACCCTCGAAGTAAAGAAAAACTCTCAAAATACAATCAAACAAAAACCTGTGAAACTCGCAAGAGGCACAGAACAAAGAGTTCCAAGAAACCTATGGCAGCTCAGTGAATGTGTTAAGACTATATACAGGCCGTGTAGATTTCGATCGAGAATCCATGAGACTAGAGTTTCTCTGTAATCTGCACGAGCTCCGGAGGAGCCAAAAAGGTTTTAGATATGGAGAAGCATCAACGAATAGTGTTCGTAATGGTTTTAGATATGGAGAGCCAGATAGTTCATCAAGATAGTTCAACGCATGTCAGGCTAGCATTGTAATGAGCAGCGTTCAGGCAATGGACCAGCGTACAACACACAACAACCACTGTGGAGGGGATAGAGAGTGTAGTAGACGTGGACAGAGAGCATTAGGCAGATGGGAGTTACAACTGTTTTGGGAGCTAGCTTTGATACCAAGTCAGACCAGGCAGTAAGTCCTCAACCAAAATTGATTTGTGTATATTCCTTCAGGTAGGTCTTCATTAAATACATGAGGAAGAGACTATTCACTTCCTCTCCCGATGACTATTCATATTACTTATTTATCTATTTACATTATATTCACCCAATCATGAGCATAAGGTGTCAACAAATGCATTGAAGAAAATGAACATAAATAAGAACTAACTCGAGTTAGAGAGGAGAATGAGCTACCTAGAATTATCTCTTTGTCTTCACCAATGCATTGAAGAAAATGAACATAAATAAGAACTAACTCCCACTAGGTGCTTCTATGTGCAACAAGGTGTTGGTATATTCCCAAAACACCTTTGGATGAAATAATCTATCAAGTGCGAGATAATGAGAGGATTGAAATGAAAAATACTTTGTCTCGAATTTCCTGGCTCTTACTAGTATATGTTCCCATCTACAAAACACACGACAACACCAACCTTCTTGACTTATTAAGTTAGCGAAACTATAGTGATCTAGGAAAGCTTCTTTCCCTTCCTTTTGGATATAGAAATAATATATCAATAACTCTTAAATAATTTTGTACTTTCTTAAGTTTCAATAGACCTCATTGCTCTCCCTCATTGGTCTCCCTCGAAATAAATCATTATCATGTCATCAATAATTTTAAATTAAAGATTCAATAATATTAATTATAAATATTATAAATTTTAAAATTATTATGCAACATTAATTTAATAATTTAGTAAAAATAAAAAGTAATAATTTATAAAAGGAATAGTTTAATGAGATAATTTTTGGGTATGTTTAGTAATTTTTTAATACATTTTATTTAAAATTTGATTAAAAATTATAAGTTGTTAACTTTACATAATTTGAATATCATAAAAGTTTTTTAAAATATGAATTATTTTTATGCTTGAAAATACAATATAATGTAAATTTTAGAGGGGAAGGGTAATTTAATTGGGAGATTGTTATGAGAATAAAGTGTTATATGTTTGTGGAAAATGCATATGTAGACACTTAGAGATCATAGTGATAGCTACTAATGTCTCTCTAGTACCAAACCAATCAAATTGTTCATTCCTCTACTAACCCAATTGCTCATTCCTTTACGTATAAATACAAATACAAAATACCATACAATTAAAACATTACAATTATCCAAGAATCATATTTTAAATTTTTGATTATAAAGGAATTCAAACCCCATAATTTATAAAAGCCACCTACACATTATTATTTCCAAAATCCATGTAAGAGAAATTCAATGTATCTGTAATTTGTTTTTTTTAATTAGATAGTTATAATGTCGGTGTAAATTACAATATTTTTATTTTTATTTTATTTAACAATGATATTATAATTTTTTCAACTTTTTAATAGTCTTTTACAATAGTATTTTTTTCATTTTTATTTATTTATTTTGGGTTTATTTTTTAATAACTTAATATTTTCTTTAATCTAAGATAAATTAATATAATTATATTTTATAAATAATATTAGTATAATTATATTCTATAATTTTAAATTTATCAGATTTTAAATATATATTGTTCATAGTTTTATTTTATTTTATGTGAGTAATCACTAAATATGACTTTGCATATTTGATGATAAATTTATGATTACAATTTAATTAGTATTTTGTATGGGCCAAGATGGAGGTGATGACTATGAATGCGTAAGAGACTAGATAACCTTTTTGCACACAGATTTGTGGAGCTGATGAGTGACAATCATGAATGGATTTGGGTAGATAATGGCTTATTGTGATATTGGGTTAAGTATGTTATGGAAGGGTGGCTTGTCATTTATATAATTTCTCAGGAAGCTTGTCATATGTGTATCTTGTGGGACGTGGCTATCTTTTGCAGACATGTCATTGTCGGAAAAATAAAGTTAAGGAACTTAATAGACTAATATTGTCAAATGGGGAATGGAGATAGTGTTGCATGCAGGGGTGGTGGCATGGAACACACAAATTCAAGTGCAATGAAATCATAGAGGAGAAGTCTCAGGTTTGCAAACTATCTTCAACTCTATTCTAAACTTTTCTTTAGTGGTGGAAGTGATGATATCAATGTTTTAAACGAGTTTTGATCTCATTCCATTCAAGTGTCATGTTTCCTCTTTGGGTTTGTTAATTCTACATGGAATTTTCTTCATGGTGCTCTAAATTAGTTCTTAAGCCTTTCCACTTTCCACAATCTTCTTACCTTTTTGGCATCTCTTATTGGGTTCTTGACTTCTTAGTTTATCATTCATTTTTGGCGTCTCTTATTGGGTTCTTGATTTCTTAACTTATCATCCATTTTTCTACCTAGATGCTTCTCTCTTTCTTTTATCTCTCTCCTTTGAATTCACTCCATTCTACGGAACTCTTCCACTCTCTATGTTGACCTATATATTTTTTTATTTCCTTATATTTAATTGTTTAGAATATTTTCCACTACTTTCTCTAGGAATCACCTTTTCGGTGTCCCTTGTATTCGCAAATGGCCTCTTATTCCCCCACGATTTTACGAAAACTTATTTTTATAAAAGATTGACAATCAACTTCCCTCTTAGACTTACGAGGTAGTTCCTCATTAAACTCTAGAAGACGCGTTGAACTGTACAATCGAAACCCTACCAAATCAAAAGTTATTCTGGTCGAAAACTCATATGGCAGTTGTTCCCGTACAATACATCAAGGGCCGGTGAATGATTATACAATAGTCATCATTCAACCTACGTTAAATTATGAAACAAGAAAGGTATAAATATATATATCCATGAAGTAATAAATCATTTAGGTGCATGGTATTTATTATCTAAGTTTTGCATTAAATTATGAAACAAGAAACGTATACATATATATCCATGAAGTAATAAATCATTTGGTGCATGGTATTTATTACCTAAGTTATAACCTTCACAAATGTTATTCGCACAAACTTTAACATATAACTTTACTCCTTGATCGCAGTCCCATGTAAGCGAGAACTTAATATAAGGGCGGCTAAATAATGAATATGTTAATTTTTATTTATTTATTTTGGGTCATGATGAGTGTTACAATAATATTTAAAATAAAATTTATATATTAGTGTGAGCTATACATAAAGTTTTTAATCTTCGTATTAAATTACATAATTTTATATAGAGAAAAAAAGATCATATTAAAAAAAATTGAACATATAATTTATTCTATATTTAATATGAAATTGAAAAATAACATTAAAAAAATATTAGTTAAAAAAATAAATTGATGTGGACTAATTATATAAAAGTTAAAAGATTGTAACAACAGATGAAAAAGAAAGAGAGAAAGTTCTTATTCTATTAATAAGCATTTTTCAAGGTATAAGATAGACTTGAAATTGATAAATAACATTAAAAAAATATTAGTTAAAAAAATAAATTAATGTGGACTATAAATAAAATATTTTTATATGAAAATTAAGTAAAAGATTGTAACAACAGATGAAAAAGAAATAGAGAAAGTTATTATTATATTAATAAGCATTTTTTAAGGAAGAAATAGAGAAAGTTATTATTATATTAATAAGCATTTTTTAAGGTATGAGATAGACTTGTAATTCTTCAAATGTTTAATATGGAATTGACACATTTTTCTTTTTTGTTTCTCTGTCGCTCCATATATATGTGTGTGTGGATAATTCTATGTATATGTGTATATATAGAGAGGTGATGTAAATGCAATATAAGTAATATATTATCATGTAACATTACATTTAAAAATAATAAAATAATATTTACATTAACAAATTAAAAGTAATAATAACAAAACAAATCAATGTCGACCATAAATAAAATCTTCCATTTCCACCTTAATTTTGCATGAAATTTATATAAAAATAAAGCAATTGAAAAAAGTAGACTATTTAACTTTTAGTACTTATGTAATACATTTTCTAGTTAATCTGAACCTGATAGATGATATCTAACACTAATGTATTGATATGTGTAATTCCATATATATTCAATTGACATGAAATACTTAAAAATATATATTATCATCCATAAAAAAATGTCACAATGTCCATATTAAATAACACAATTTTATAAGAACTTTATATAGAGAAACATGAAATAATTTAAATTTAATATTTTGTCATTTAATGTGGGTTGTAAATCAAATATGGTCATAAATCAAATATTTCAATATGCATGTCAAGATACAGTTCCTATTTCATTAATAAGGACTTTTTGAGACATGAAAAAGAATTTTAATTACTTTAAGCTTTAAATTGGAGTTGATATATATATATATATATATATATATATATATATATATATACAAATTAATTCAATGATTCTATACACATATATGCACACAAATAGATAGAAAGAAATGTAATATTTCAAAAATATTTATAGCTATATATATGTTTTCCATTCCCAATTAATATGCAGAATATATGAAAACCAAAATATTTTAATTATATATATATATATATATATATATATATATATATATAGATATATATATATATATAGATATATATATAACTAATGTGTTTTTTGTGACCAACATAGATCAATATTGACCCCAAATTTATGAAGAAGAATCAAATCTATATAGATTAGATATTTCCTCAGGTTACATTTTGAGAGATTTGATACCATGCAACACTTACATAGAGGAAACTAAGATAGATTGTTGTTTTTAATAATTTAAATCAAGTTTTCCATTAAATTTAAGAAAATCTAAAATTGATGATATGAAATAAAATAGTTAATTTAAGAAATAAATATTGCATCTTAAATTTCTTAAAATATATAGATATAAATATAATTACAAACAAATATTATTTAATTTAGAATGATCTTTTTTCTATTATGTCATAATAATTATTGAATATTGAATTCTATCTTATTTTTAAGAAGACATAGAGTTAATCATGAAGACCTAGATGATCCAAAAGTAATTTATAACCTACAACCTCAATATTAAAGGTAATACTCCGTGATTGAATTTAGCCTTTCCTCCATTGAAAGCATGACTATGTTTCATGTATAAGAAGAGGTTTTATAACATGGAAACCAAGAAGCTCCCTCAATTTGATTCTAACTCTAGCAAAAACCCCCACCTCTTACACAAGTGAGGTTGACAACTATGCTTAGATTTGACTCAACTATGGGTGGATAAATGAGGAGATATTGATGGAGAATAAAGATAATATTAAAAATACTATTACTTCCAAATTTAAGGACAAATTGTTGGATGATAAAGAGTTAGAGGGGGAAAGGAAGCTAAGACATTATAAGGAGTTGATCAAGCCCACTCTTGCTAACTATAATTATATCACTTTCGTGACCAATGCTAAGAAGAAAATGAAGCTAAATAAGAACTAGCTCCCATAAGCTTCTACGTGTAACCAGGTGTTGGTATATTCCCAAAACACATTGGGATGAAAGAATCTATCAATTGTGAGATATTGAGAGGATTAAAGATGAAACACACTTTCTCTGGTATGACTCTTACTCAAATATGTTCTCATCCAACCTTCTTGACTTGTTCAATTGGAAAAACTATAATGATCTAGTAAAACTTCTTTCACTTCTATTTGAATATAGAAATAACATATTAATAAGTCTTAATTAATCTCTTACTTTCTTAAGTTTCAATAGTCCTCATTGGTCTCCTCGAAGTTAATAATTATCATTATCATCATTTATTTTAAATTAAATCTTTAATCCTATTACTTATAAATGTTATAAAATTTAAAATTATTATGAAACTTTAATTTAATAATTTAATAAAAATAAAAAGTAATAATTTATAGTTATTTTTAGTAATTTTTTAATAAATTTTATTTAAAATTTAATTAAAAAATTAAAAATTTATAATTATAAATAGTTAACTTTACATAATTTCAAATATCATATATAGATAGATATATATTTTAAATATGAATTATGTTTATATTTGAAAATACAATACAACGTATATTTTAGGGAGAAAGGGTAACTTAAATTGAAATTTCCATGGGAATTGAGTGTTATGTGTTTGTAGAAGGGGTATATGTAGACACATAGAAGTTAGATGTTATAGTGGTAGTGACTAATGTATCTCTAATACCAAACCAACCAGATTACTCATTTCTCTAATAGCCCAATTATTCATTCCTTTACCACCCCAATGACTCAACCTTCTAAATACAAATACAAAATACCATACAATTTACCTATTAAAACATTACCATCATCCAAAATCATAACGTAAAATTTCTAATTATAAATAAATTCAAACCCCATAAATTGCACATACACATTGTTATTTTCAAAATCCATGTAAAACAAACCCAATGTATTTGTAAACGTTTTTTAATTTGTTAAAGCGTTTTTATTTTTATTTAATTTAACATGATATTATAAACTTTTCAATAGTCTTGTACAATAACATTTTTTCATTTTTTTCATTATTATTTCGGGTTTAATTTCTTTATAACTTCATATTTCTTTTAATTTGAGAGAAATTAAGGTAATTATATTTTGCAAGTAATATTAGTATAATTATATTTTATAAAAATAATATCATTATAAAGTTAAGTATGTTAATTTTAAATTTGTTAAATCATATATATATATATATATATATTATAGTTTTATTTTATTTTATGTGAGTAATTACTAAATGGAACTTTGCATTTTTGATATTACACTTATGACTATAATTTAATTTTTGTTTTGCATGGGACAAGATGGGTTGATGATTATGGATGTCTAAGAGACCACAGAAGGACAACTCATCTTGTTGGGTTCGAGGGAGAATTTTAAGGATGAAAAACTATCCTAAAGTTTAGAAAGCTTGGAGAATCTCACTTTTTCATAATATGCAATCTATGAAATGTTTGGCAATATTTTTGTAAAAATATTCAAATTTCTAATAATTATTTATAGTATTTATATAAAATTTTGGCAATTTTAAAGGCAAAATAATTTATATTATAAAATATTGGGGTCCTTTTTAGAGAAAAATGAAATTAACGGATCATTAAAAAAAAATAGAAATTAGCCCATCTGTGAATATTAGCCTCTAAAATTTTCCCTAATCGGTTCTTGAAATCTTCGTTTATAATTAGTTTTTCTACTCATGTTCTTCTCTCATTTTTCATCCCTCCCTTTGGAATCACTCCCATTCTACCTTAACTCCTCCCACTCTCTATTTGGATCAATGTGTTTCTTTTCTCCATTGTATCTTGTTGTTTGGGGTATTTTACACTAACTTCTCTCAGCTCATGGCTAGGAAACACCTTTTGGTGTCCCTTCTATTCATAAATGGCCTCTTATTCCCGACAATTGCACTCAAAATTATTTTTATAAAATATTGACAATCAATGATGTTATGACCAAAAGTATTGCACGAATAAAGAAATCCATGAAAATATTTTGTATACCTAGAGACCTTTTATCTTTGATTTCTACAATCTTGAGGAGGAAAAAGTCTTGATGAATCCTCTTTGCTTCTTTATTTTGATATCTTCCTCGGTTCTCTGTCTGATTGTAGCTTCCTCTAGCTTGTTTCTTGCTGAATCACCTCAACTTCTAGTCCTTCGCAATGTCTATCTATCTCCTTCAACTGATTACTCACTTCATCAATTCTACTTGTCTCCTCCAGCTAGTTTTTCAAGTTAAGGATTTCTTCCTTAAAATCATACTCCCTCTCTTCAAGTATTTGAAGGAGATTTTTAAAATGTTTGTTTTCTGATATGAGATTTTTATTTTGACCAATGTTGAGCTAAACTTAGCTTCATCTCCAACTAATGTCTCCTCTTTATAGTCAACTACTTTAATACTGGGAGAACAGATCTCATCTAGGTGATCACTTTCCCTCCCAGGGTCCTTTTTTCTTCTTCATTCACTTTACCTTTCCTCCTTCATAAAAAATTTGTAGCCTGTCCCAAATCTCTTTTACAGACTTGAGATCCACCACATTCTCAGGTCCATATTATGAAGATTGTCATAGGTTGAACATGAAGAAAACCACCTTGCTATTGTTATGATGCTTCTCTTTATTTATTATCAATCGTCATTTTTTAACAAATGTTAGCCTCAACTAGGTAGGAGCCACTAATCCTCTCAAATAATTTGTTGGCCACTCTCAGCTTGGAAGCCCCAACTCCCTATCAACTATCTGCTAGCCACCACTAGCAAGGAGCTAGTACTCCTATCTCGGCAAGCCGCCACTTGTTGGAGGCAACAACATCCTCAAACTCTACGGGTCATGATTTCATTCATTTCAGACTACGCCCTTAAGCAAGGAAATTAACTCTACAACACATGAACAAACCAACCCTCTCTATATATATGTTTTCCATTCCCAATTAATATGGAGAATATATAAAAGCCAAAATATTTTTATGTTACATTCTGAGAGATTTGGTACCACGCAACACTTACATAGTGGAAATTGAGATGGATTGTTGTTTTTAATAATTTAAATCAAGTTTACCATTACCTTTAAGAAAATCTAAAATTGATGATATGAAATAAAATAGTTAATTTAAAAAATAAATATTGGATCTTAAATTTCTTAAAATATATAGATATAAATATAATTACAAACAAACATTATTTAATTTAGAATGATCTTTTTTCTTTTATGTCATAATAATTATTAAAGATTGGATTCTATCTTATTTTTAAGAAGACATAGAGTTAATCATGAAGACCTAGATGATCCAAAAGTAATTTATAACCTACAACCTCAATATTAAAGGTAATACTCTGTGATTGAATTTAGCCTTTCCTCCATTGAAAGCATGACTATGTTTCATGTATAAGAAGAGGTTTTATAACATGGAAACCAAGAAGCTCCCTCAATTTGATTCTAACTCTAGCAAAAACCCCCACCTCTTACACAAGTGAGGTTGGCAACTATGCTTAGAGTTGACTCAACTATGGGTCGATAAATGAGGAGATATTGATGGAGAATAAAGATAATATTAAAAATACTATTACTTCCAAATTGAAGGACAAATTGTTGGATGATAAGGAGTTATAGGGGGAAAGGAAGCTAAGACATTATAAGGAGGTGATCAAGCCCACTCTTTCTAACTAGAATTATATCACTGTCGTCACCAACGCTAAGAAGAAAACTAACATAAATAAGAACTAGCTCCCATAAGCTTCTACATGAAACTAGGTGTTGGTATATTCCCAAAACACATTGGGATGAAAGAATCTATCAATTGTGAGATATTGAGAGGATTGAAGACGAAACACACTTTCTCTGCTATGGCTCTTACTCAAATATGTTCTCATCCAACCTTGTTGAATTGTTCAATTGGAAAAACTATAATGATCTACTAAAACTTCTTTCACTTCTATTTTAATATAGAAATAATATATTAATAAGTCTTAATTAATCTCTTACTTTCTTAAGTTTCAATAGGCCTCATTAGTCTCCTCTAAGTTAATAATTATCATTATCATCATTTATTTTAAATTAAATCTTTAATCTTGTTACTTATAAATATTATAAATTTTAAAATTATTATGCAACTTTAATTTAATAATTTAATAAAAATAAAAATAATAATTTATAGTTGTTTTTAGTAATTTTTTAATAAATTTCATTTAAAATTTAATTAAAAATTACAAAATTTATAATTATACGTAGTTAACTTTACATAACTTTAAATATCATATATATATATATATATATATATATATATATATATATATATATATATATATATATATATTAACTATGAATTATTTTTATATTTGAAAATACAATACAATGTATGTTTTAGGGAGGAAGATTAACTTAATTTGAAATTTTCAAGGGAATTGAGTGTTATGTGTTTGTAGAAGGGGTATATGTAGACACATAGAAGTTAGATGTTATATTGGTAGTGACTAATGTATCTCTAATAGCAAACCAACTAGATTACTCATTTCTCTAATAGCCCAATTGTTCATTCCTTTACCACCCCAATGATTGAGTATTCTAAATACAAATACAAAATACCATACAATTTACCAATTAAAACATTACCATCATCCAAAATAATATCTTAAAATTTCTAATTATAAATAAATTCAAACCCCATAATTTATAAAGTCCACATACACATTGTTATTTTCAAAATCCATGTAAAACAAACTCAATGTATTTGTAAACGTTTTTTAATTTGTTACACCATTTTTATTTTTATTTAATTTAAGAGGATATTATAATCTTTTCAACTTTTTTTTTTTTCTTCTGAGTAAAGACTATTCTATTATGTATAAATAAAAGAGGAAAAATATTTATAGAGAGGTTGGAACCTCTGAGGGGGCTAAAGCCAGCCCTCTGTCAAAAAAACTGCTGCATTCGGCTCTCAACCATCTGTTTACATAGATGAAAACTTAGAGCCCAAAACTCAGTAGAACTAGAAAGGATCTATACCTTGTTTCCCGCCACCCTATTACAAGATACATTACTATGCGGCTATTACCAAAAACCAAAAGACAGACTTATAAACTAGAAGACGATAAAGGATTATACTGAAAAATACCATATAGCATACCCATTGAGAAATGTATTCCAACAAAAAACCATAGTCCTGAGATGTCTTGCTGAGACGGTGAGAGTTATGCCTGAGGTGGTAATTCTGCATCTTCATCGTTGGCTTTGCAAGGAGAGCTGATCCATTCAACCATCACATTGTCTTCTACATCCATATTACTGCAACCAGGAGGCATCACCGGATACAAAAAAGTACCTGAGAAATGTGCCGGTGCACAAGGAATGATCTCCTCGTGTGTAGAAGTTGGCTGAAGACGCGCGTCCTCTTCATGACCTTCGGCCTGCTGCACCTGTGGAAGATTGAGGATATCCCCTGCCATGCTTCCTTGAGAATCCTTAGAATTCAGTGAGAGAGTCCTATCCATGGATTGTTCATCAGAGCCAGAGAGATCATCTTCTTCCTCTGAGAAGATGACTGTGATAATAGCAGAGATAGTAGGCTTGTTTAGCTTGCTTTTAAATGTGAAACGGGAAGAGTGGAAAGAATTGTTGAGGGACGGACCAGAGTGGTCGGATGATGGTGAGGCCGGTGAGACAGAAGCTAGCGGGGAAATGCGTCGTGGAATAGGACCTCCCCTTCCTCTAACACCCCCACGAGTTCCTGAACTACTACCCCTCCGGGAAATTCCTCGACGTTGGACCATAGCAGCAATGATTATTAAACTGAGAGGACAAAAGTGTTGAAGGAGGAAGAAATACGACTCACGCCAATTTGAAATAAACAGGGGATAACAGTACTTAGAGTAGAAGGTGCCCAGGGAAATCTCCACACAGATAGAAATCAGAACCCCTAAATAAATTCCAGAACTGTAGGAATGAGTCCCCCACCCTACCCAAAAAGCTTCAACAGACACCGTAACACAACCTATTACAGTTATATACCAAAGGAAAAAACATTGACACAACCAGATGTGAGCCAGAAGAACCGAAATCAAATGCATGAGGCTGGCAAGATGCGGGCTTCTATGGAGCCATGATGGCTTCCAAATGCTCAGCTCTGCATCTAACTTCTGTGAACCAATCCGACCGGGAATGTCTCTGCTTGAATGAGCCAGAGAGAATGTCGAGCTCTGGGCAATTGAAATGAATCGTATGCTCACCATCCTGAAGAGCTTACTCCGCATGCTGTACACCCAACTCCTCATTAATGGGATTTAATGCTCTGCTAGAAATCGCCAAATAGCTCCACGGTGATGTTAGATGCCGGCGTCGCTCGTATGGGCATTAACATCTCATAAAATCACCCGCATCCGGGTCTTTTCAACTTTTCAATAGTATTGTACAATAACATTTTTTTCATTTTTTTTTATTATTATTTCGGGTTTAATTTTTTTATAACTTCATATTTCTTTTAATTTGAGATAAATTAATGTAATTATATTTTGCAAGTAATATTAGTATAATTATATTTTATAAAAATAATACCATTATAAAGTTAAGTATGTTAATTTTAAATTTGTTAAATTTTAAATATATATATTTTTTATAGTTTTATTTTATTTTATGTGAGTAATCACTAAACTTTGCATTTTTGATATTACACTTATGACTATAATTTAATTTTTGTTTTGCATGGGACAAGATGGGTTGATGATTATGAATGTCTAAGAGACCACAGAAGGACAACTCATCTTGCACACAAATTTGTGGAGCTGGTGAGCGATAATCAAGAATAAATTTGGGTAGATAATAGCTTATTATTATATTGGTTGGGTGAAGTGTGTTATGAAAGAGTGGCTTGCACTTTATATAGTTTCTTGGGAAGCTCCTCATATGTGTATCCTATGGGAAGTAGCTATCTTTTGCAAACATGCCATTCTCAGAAAAGGAAAGTAAAGGAACTTAGTAGACTAATATTTTCAAATGGGGCATGGAGAGAGTGTTGCATGTAGGGGTGGTGGTCATTCTAAGATGGAAGTTGCTCAACATGGAACACACAAATTCAAATGCACCGAAATCATAGAGGAGCAATCTCAACTTTGCAATTATCTTCAACTCTATTCTAAACTTTTCCATAGTTGTGGAAGTGATGGTATCAATGTTCTTAAAGAATTTTGGTCTTAGTCAATTCAAGTGTGGCATTCCCTCTTTGGGCTTGTTAAGTCTTCATGGAATTTTGTACGTGTGGTTTTAAGTTGGTTCTTAAGCCTTTTGATAGTCTTCTTACCCTCTTGGCCTCTCTTGTTGGGTTTGAGGGAGAATTTTAAGGATGAAAAATTATCCTAAAGTTTAGAAACCTTGGAGAATCTCACTTTTCAATAATATGCAATCTATGAAATGTTTGGCAATATTTTTGTAAAAATATTCAAATTTCTAATAATTATTTATAGTATTTATATAAAATTTTGGCGATTTTAAAGGAAAAATAATTTATATTATAAAATATTGGGGAATCCTTTTTAGAGAAAAAATGAAATTAACGGATCATTTAAAAAAACAGAAATTAGCCCATCTGCGAATATTAGCCCCTAAAATATTCCCTAATTGGTTCTTGAAATCTTCGTTTATAATTAGTTTTTCTACTCATGTTCTTCTCTCATTTTTCATTCCTCCCTTTGGATTCACTCCCATTCTACCTTAGCTCCTCCCACTCTCTATTTGGATCAGTGTGTTTCTTTTCATCCTTGTATTTTGTTGTTTGGGGTATTTTACACTAACTTCTCTCAGCTCATGGCTAGGAAACACCTTTTGGTGTCCCTTCTATTCATAAATGACCTCTTATTCTCGACAATTGTACTTCAATTTTTTCTTATAAAATATTGACAATCAATGATGTTAGGACCAAAAGTATTGCATGAATAAAGAAATCCATGAAAGTATTTTGTATACCTAGAGACCGTTTATCTTTGATTTCTACAATCTTGAGGAGGAAAAAGTCTTGATGAATCCTCTTTGCTTCTTTATTTTGCTACCTCCCTTGGTTCTCTGTTTGATTGTAGCTTCCCCCAAATTAGATCTACTATTTTCTAGCTTGTTTCTTGTTGAATCACCTCAACTTCTAGTCCTTCACAATGTCTATCTATCTCCTTCAGCTGATTACTCACTTCATCAATTCTACTTGTCTCCTCCAGCTGGTTTTTCAAGTTAAGGATTTCTTCCTTAAAATCATACTCCCTCTCTTCAAGTATTTGAAGGAGATTTTTAAAATGTTTTTTTTTCTAATAAGATATTTTTTATTTTGACCAATGTTGAGCTAAACTTAGCTTCATCTCCAACTAATGTCTCCTCTTTATAGTCAACTACTTTAATACTAGGAGAACAGATCTCATCTAGGTGATCACTTTCCCTCCCAGGTCCTTTTTTCTTCTCCATTCACTTTACCTTTCCTCCTTCATACAAAATTTGTAGCATGTCGCAAATCTCTTTTACAGTCTTGAGATCCACCACATTCTCAGGTCCATATTATGAAGATTGTCATAGGTTGAACATGAAGAAAACCACCTTGCTATTGTTATGATGCTTCTCTTTCTTTATTATCAATCGTCATTTTTTAACAAATGTTAGCCTCAACTAGGTAGGAGCCACTAATCCTCTCAAATAATTTGTTGGCCACTCTCAGCTTGGAAGCCCCAACTCCCTATCAACTATCTGCTAGCCACCACTAGCAAGGAGGTAGTACTCCTAACTCGGCAAGCCGCCACTTGTTGGAGGCAACAACATCCTCAAACTCTACGGGTCATGATTTCATTCATTTCAAACTACGCCCTTAAGCAAGGACATTAACTCTACAACACATGAACAAACCAACCCTCTCTACAACACAATTTCTTCCTCTTTAACTATGATCATTGCTACAAATATACACACAACTTCATTATGCATTGTAGCTCAAACTTGATCTCCAACAATAGTATAACATATTTATACTAAATTCTCCATCATCAAGATAGACTAAACCAACACATTAGTTACTGTGTATTTACCTTTATGACCATAACAAATAGGACCAAAACACCAAGTCCAATCAATTAATGCATTTAGTCCTTACTTTTGGTGATTATCAAATATGACCAAAATAAAATAACTAATGCATTTACTCTTTACTTTTGGTTATCAAATCTATGATTAATTGTGTTCATTACTCTTGATGACCAAACCATAATCTCTCTAAAGATTGATATCAATTCCAACCACACAACGTTGTTTCCAACACTCAAAGCAAGTCTTAAAATAAATTGAAGGACTAAATAGACTATGCAATAATTGGATAGGGGACTCCATTGAGGAAACCTGAAAGAAATAGCTTCCAAACAAACCGAAAAAGCCATTTATAGCCTACTCCTCGACTTGGCCTAACAAATTTGGTTTCCTATTAATGAAAAACTTATTAAGAGTAAGGATACCATTATCTTCAATTGTTCCTCTCAAAATGTAAATGTTTTAAGCATCTTTCATGATTCTCCACTTCTCCTCCTCACCTTTCCCTTGGGCATTTTTTAATAGAGCCTAACATGGTAGTACATCTGGGAAAGTTGATGGATACTTATCTTCTTCTCCTCAAACTATATACATTTTTTCATAAATGGAATTAGCAAAGTTACATTCAGTAAACTCATCGCACTACAGTTGGTTCTCACTTTAGCACTTGGGAAAAAGGTTACACATACAAATTGTAAGTAACTCCCTCTTAATTATTCAATGAATAACTCTCACATTTCTTGGACAGGAAAAAACAACTTTGAAATTAAAAAATTGTCCAAATAAAAACTTTAAATTTATTTTTACTTCAAAACCAATCATCGTTATCGTCCTCACGGTGGATAAATCTCACTCCCTCATTATTTCACATTTTATTGAAAAATGAATTAGAATGAAAATAATATAATACTTACACCTTGAAGAAGTTGTACTTATTTTTATCTTATATAAAAGCATAAATGTTTATTACGAGGGTATGACTACCCTCACACTTTATAGGGGAGTGAAGGTCCTTCCAAACCTAATTACTGACATAATGCTATTTTTTTGAGAAAAAATTATTATCAGTTTGTACAAATCATTATAAAGTAGTTTGGAATACTTCATTGGTATCTGCTCTTCCTCTTTCTTTCCTTATTTTTTCTAATCTTCAACAAAATCACATTATCCTTTGGCAGGAAAAAACCACTGGTTAGATGATGCTAGTGGCCTTTTCGATTATGATTGCTGAACAAAACCAAAAGAAAAAATGGCAGTGAACCGCGTTTCAGAACACGCAACTAAACAATGTCATCACAAGATTGCATCGCATCTTGGCCTGCGGATAAATAATTGCAACGAGCCAAGGATAACTCTCGAAGAAAAGACGTGACAGAACTAACAACTCAATCAAAACAAACGACATGCTTCTGGCATGCAGTGCAGAGACATAAAAATTGACGTTATTGATAATATTTTCTTGGGATAAACAATGGCAGAATGTTATAAATAGACGCAGCCAGAAATATTGACGCTCAGTATTGCACTTGCAGCAATTAAGCTCCACTCCTAACCTCAAGCGTTTCGACGCTGGTGATAGTGAAGATGAAGAGGGCCAGCATTTCAATGGGGCAGGCAGTGCTCTTTGCAGTGATTCTTGCGATAGCCATTTTCGTTGAGCCTGGAGAGTGTCAGAGGCCGGGAGAGAAGGTGCAGTGCAAAATAATGGGAACGCCATGTTTTATGGATATTCTTTCCTGCCCCAGTGATTGCCCTGAACGTATACCAGAGAACACCGATGTCAAGGGCTGCTACGTAGATTGTTCCATTGACTGCAATGCCACCTGTAGAAGTAGGGTATCTATATCTAATTGTTAGAAATCAAATTAATCTGTCGATAGCTGTGATTTGTAAGAGGTTCATTTTAACTTTCAATATTTGCACGTATTTAGGAAAAATGAATTTCTTCATTCTAAAACATGAAAATCACGTAAAATTGTTTTTGATATTTGAATCGGAGTTTTATATATATATTTATGTTTTTGATATTTGAATTGGAGTTTTATATATATATATAGATAATTTTTAAAGAATAATATTAAGATAAGTTATATATTTCTTATTTTAATATAAAATTAAAAATTAATTTAAAATCTTTATGGTTTAGGTAGTTATTTATTATTTTATTTAAAACTGACATGAAAAAAGGAAAAAAAGAAAGAAGAAGTAGTAATTAATAATCTCTATGAGTTAACTAGGTATTTATTATTTTATTTAAAATTGATAAGATATTATTTCAAAGTATAATTTTTTTTAAATTATGATTATAATACAAAAAACCGAAGTTTTTTAATAAATTAATATGATTCTGATGATTATTGCTTATTGAGTTTGATTTATAAAAATTTGGTGTATCAAAAATCATTTAAACTTTTTATAATATAATTAATTATAAATTTATCTATAAATATTAATAGTTATTTGTTTATTTTAATTTATTTCTACTAATATTATTTGTGTAGATTTTTCTAATTAAATTATTACAAAAATTTATTTTAGATAAATTATAAGATAATTTTCAAATGTCCAACATTTATTTTGAATGAATATTACTAATAATTATAATAGTTATCTCTTGAATGATTATTTTTCACTTTTATTTTTAAATAAAATAAATTCCTATCGCCTAACTCTTTCTCATTATCGAAGTTTTTTCTATTCCTGACCATGAGTAAAATGTCCACTTTAAAATTCGAACATTTTCAACCTAGAGTACAATTTACCTCCAAAATCTTTTATAGCGATTGAGAAATGTAGTTTCGGATAACTCATTTCTCATTATCAAATCTTTCTCATCATCAAAGCTTTTTCTATCCCTGACCATGAATAAAATGTCCACTTTGAAATTTGAACATTTTCAACCTAGGATACAATTTATTTCCAAAAGCTTTAGTTTTTAAGATAGATCGTTTTAAATATGATTATTTTTAACTTACTGGTTTAGATTATTTTAAACTAGAAATATCAAATTTCTTATTTTCTTATATTTTCCATCATTAAATTTTGTATTATATTTCAGATATTAAAATTTTTGATGTTTTAAACCAAATTCACATGATAATTAGTAGATTTAGATCTGGATTTAAAATAACTCCAGATTAATTTTATTTGATCTTTTATATCTATGTGTGTTATATCTCCATTTCTCTAGAGAATGCCTACCTACCCTGCATCAAATAAAATTATTGAAGGTTTTATGCTCACTTTTAGTAATTTCATCCTATCTTTACTTCACACCGAATTTCCTAAACGTCTTATAGATTAAGTTCATAATCGATAAAATTTTGTTTTGCAGACCGAATAGCAAACTGTTCAGGAGTTGGAGCTGCTTGCTATGACCCTCGCTTCATAGGAGGAGATGGCATCATGTTCTACTTCCATGGAAAGAGTAACCAGGATTTCAGCCTCGTGTCTGATAATGCCTTGCAAATCAATGCTCATTTTATTGGCCGCAGGCCTGAAGGGAGAACCAGAGATTACACCTGGGTTCAATCCCTCGGCATGATGTTCGGCACTCATACCTTCACAGTGGGTGCAAATAAGGTATCCAAATGGGATGACGGGGTCGACCATTTCTTCTTCGCCTTTGATAAACAGCCCCTCACCGTTCCTGTGGGATATCGTTCGCTCTGGAAGGCACCGTCGGGCGACCTAATCGTCCAACGAAACGAAGAGCACAATGGCATTGTCGTGTTGATCCCGGAGATGGTGGAGATATTGGTGAGGGTGGTGCCCGTCACCAAGGAGGACGACCGCGTTCACAATTATCAGATTCCCTCTGACGATTGCTTTGCTCATCTGGAAACCGAGTTCAAATTCTTCACACTCTCTTCAAATGTGGAAGGTGTTCTTGGACAAACTTATAGGCCAAATTTCAGAAACCCAGTGAAGGTGGGAGTGCCGATGCCTATCATGGGTGGGGAGAACAAGTACCGTACCTCGTCTCTTCTCACGGCAGATTGCAAGGCCTGCATTTTCATGCCGAATCCTTCACCGGCTCGTGAGACTGAGAACTCGCACCAGCTTATTATAAAAGCAGCAGCAACCAGCTTGGACTGCACTGGAAAGTTGGGGGACGGGCAGGGTATCTTCTGCCGAAGATAAATACACTTCCCATGCTTCATGTTTGAATAAGGAAACTGTTTTCCATTTCTAGCTGTTGAATCTTTATCTATGGTTCACCTATTTATAAATTGGTCACTGTCGGCTCTGGGTCTTGTAGCGAATATTCCTCCGTTTTTCGCTCTCCATCTCAGTTCGGGTCAATGAGACCAGTCAGACGTTGCAGTATTCGCAGTTATATTGTTATAGCAGGCCGTTGCTATTAGATGACTTGGTCTGCCTCGTTCTGATTTCCATTAGGTCATTAGGTCATCGGGTACGGATGTACGTGGAAGGTTGAAAAAAGAGTGCCTAATACACGTCCTGGAACTCATTTTCGTGTCTAAATTTAATAAAATACATAAAAATAAATAAATTAATAAAGGCTATTTAATTTAATTTCATTATTTATTCGTATATATGAATTTTGTAATTTTAATTTATTTAGTTGAAATAATATTTGTGAAAATAAAATTATCTCAAGTAATATTTTTATTATCAAAACAATGAACCGAGTAACGGGTCGAGCTGTATAAAATAAAAACCGAGTTAAAATAATATTCGTGAAAATAAAATTATTTGAAAATAGCGTTTTTATTATCAAAGCAATGGGCCCAGTAACGGGTCGAGCTGGTACATGTGTATAAACTAAAAACCGACCTCAAATTTGTTCCGAGAAACCCAAAATTTGAGGATAGAGAAAGCACAAAATTTAAGAATCTAGAATCGAGAGTGCACTTGGGAGCAGTAGGTCCCGATTTATGTTACATAGTTCGAGTTATATATATATATATATATATATATATATTATTTGATTTGGTTTATAATTATAATTTAATTAAATTTAAAATAATAGTAGTATATTATTTTTTAAAATATATAATCATTATATATAATAAAATTTATAAAATTTAATTAAATTGAAAATACTAATAGTATATTATCTTTTTATCTTTTTAGGGTATATTGTATATTGTATAAATTATTGATAGAATTATTTTAACTAAATTAAAATTTAAGAAATATAAAATTTATTTGATTAAATTTAATATAAAATCTATTTTAATATAATATAATTTGTACAATTTTGTAATTGAATATATAATATAATTTGTACAACTTTGTGATTGAATAAAAAAGCGATAAGGTTTATTTTCTAAGTTGCCAAAGTGACAAATGTTTTTTGGGCACATATTTTACATAAAATCTTTTGGAGGTATACGCTAGATCTCTATGTCCATGTTTTTCTGGAATATAATTTACTTACAATCGTTTACTTTTGAAGCATAACCTTTTTTTTTTTTTTTTTTTTCTTCAGCACCAAAAAAGTTATATTTCTGTTATATTTAGATAGGGGAAATTTGTACAACATAAGATTGTTGGAGATCACATGATATAGCTGATATTTGAGAATCAAGCCAATCACTAGGATGGTCAATAAAAATGCCAATATAACATATCTTCATTAGATTGGTCATATAGTTCAACATTAGAATAGACAAAATATAAGGCTGTAATCTGACCCAAACGCAGAATATTGAAAAGTATTATTCAAAAAGGAATTCTATTTAGTGGGTACCAGATACATACCAGATTGACGACAATGAGAAAAGGGAGTTATGTACCCAGCATGCAAAATTCCTGAATCTAGTAAGCTTTTTTTGTCCACTGTGATCTGCATCATCCAGACTTCATGTTGTGATGAAAGACCCCTCTTCAATAGAGCATCCGCCATCTTGTTTTTTCCCCTGTCAATGCGGATTATTGAGTAATTCCTCCTGTGGCACCATAACGCCTCAATCCTGTTAAGTTAATGCTTTTTATGACTTGTTTTGACCGAACATGATCGATAATGACTTTAGAATCTCCAAAAATTTTAAGATTTTGAATATCTAGAAAATCACAAAAAGATAGAAGACCAGCAAGAGCCATAGCCTCTGCTTTGTTATTAGATCCAGCACCTCCATTCCAATATATTTCGATCTGTTGTCCTTCTACAAGAATAATATAAACTCTCGAAGCGCATATTCCATGTTGTGCTGCCCCATCAAAAAAGGCACGCAGAATCCCGTAGGATCCCTTGGTAGAGCCCTCCTCCCACTTCTGTCTCGGGAATGTTTAGTCAAACCTAGTGCGTTGTGTAGACAAAGGATAGATTCAAAAAATATAAAATGACTTTTTCTTTTTGGGTTAAATATTGATGCATTCTACCATTTCCATATGGCCCATATGGCTAACAAAGCAATGGGCCTCCAATCAATGTTCATGTCACCCAACCATCTAAAAGCTTCTGAAATGGAGGGGAAGGAGATTTTGTTGAGGCCAAAATGGGTAGCTAGATTCTGCCAAATCATCTAAGATTGAGGATAGAGAAGAAAAATATGTAAATTTTTCTCTATATTTGACTTACAAAGGGGACATATGGCTGGCCCACTCCAATTTCTCTTTTGAATATTTTCCCATATGAGATTCTTGTTGTGGAAAACCAAACAAGCAAATAATATGATCTTCAGGGGGCAGTCTGTTTTCGATAAGGATGATGGGAAGATGAGAGCCATTTGTTCAGATTCAGAATGAAGGAGTTGTTGATAAATGTGCCTAACATATATCGAAGAAGTTCCATCGTGCCCCTTCCATATAAGGAAATCCTCACCTGCAGTACAAAAAATACCATAGTCCCACATTGTCGAAATGATAACGTTCCACTGATGTCCTGGATCATCATTTAGACTCAAATCACATGCTGATTTCCATATAGGAATGGCATCCTCCCATTTGCGAATGGCCTTGTCCCAGAAAAAAATACCCCTGTTGTGCAATGCCCTTAGTAACTGAGAAGAAATGGGAATCTTCCCATCCCCACCTGCAATAGCATCCAAACCAATAATAATTCTTTCTCCGGATTGAAATTTCCAAATCAAGTTTTGTCAGAAGAAGAGCTCTATTTTCCATAAACTCCTCCAAATAGCAGAGCCCCGAGAGGATCCAATGGAGCCCTCTCTATACCAGAAAGACATGTCTTGATTATCCATATACTTAGACCTTATGGCATTGCTCCAAAGAGAATCCCCCATAATAACTTTCCACATGGATTTACAAAGTAGAGATTTTCGGAACAAATTTAAGTCCATTATGCCCCAGCCTCCCATGTTTTTTGGTCGAGCCAACATTGCAAGTTTTGTCAAATGATATTTTTTATGTTCTTTGTGACCTCCCCAAATGAAATTAGTAGTCATTCTATTTAGACTATTGATAATTGATGCAGGAATGTAGAAGAGATGTGCCCAATAGACCATAATTTAAACCAGCATAGCTTGGGTCAAAATCGCACGACCACCAATGGACAGACATTTGTATTCCCATCTAGCAATTTTCTTATAAAATTGATTGGGAATCCATGACTAGTTAGCAGCAGAATATCTAACAGATTTCAGATTGAAGCCCAAGTATTTCAACCCTAGCTTGATAGATATAGCTTTAATATTAAATAGTTGAGAAAGGAAGGAGATAAGATCCCCATGTAAATTCTCGACATGAAAAGACGATTTTCCTTCATTGACACACTGTGCATGTAGTCATTATAGAGATAAAATTTGAAATCTACCCTTGCCATAACTAACTATCCAAATTGAATTAGTGGATTGAATTGAGATTGAATTTAAATAGGACATTAGAATGGTGCAATAAAAACATCGTGGACCCGGTAAAGTAAAATAAAGTACAAGATATACGAAAAAAAAAATTTGGCCAAAGTTTATGGAACCTAACTCGAAGTTGAATATATATTTGAAGTTCATAGTTGGGAGGTCGGGCCCAACTTGAGGTCGGTGTGGGGCCTTGGTCTTGCTTCATTTCTTAATGAAATTCAAACTTGAGCCTTCTGACTACGCCAGTTCCACCTAGACATTCCATTGCATGTCCACTTTTTTATGAAGTCTATTTATAGAAGGTCATGGGCCTATTCTAACCAACACTCAATTATTTCAAATCCATGTGTTGACCACAATACAAAGCCCCACTTAAGAACCCAACAAGTTGCTCACCGCTTCAACTCCAACTTGGTCAGTGGAAGCCCATTGAAATTTGAATACTTTGAAAGCATGTTCCCTATTAGAAGAAGCACAGTATCAAATACTCCAATGGAGCTATGCAGAATGTATTAATGCTCATCCTTTGGGAACTTCTGGTTGGTTTCCATCAATCCTCGGCTGCGCCCATAGTAGATACACCGCTACCCTTTAACACCAAAAACACCTTCGAAAAAATGAGAGATTTAATATAACTAAAATTAAAATTAAAATTTGAATGATAAATGTTGATTTAAATAACTTTTCTTCCCATACATGAAAACAATTGAGTATATACTCTTTTAAAGGCAATGGTGAAATTTATGAAAATTGACATTCATGAAAATACAATAAAATTAGATATTAAAAACGTACTATTTACTTTAGTTGGAGTAATAGTCGAAGGAAATTAGATTTGAATGAAAAGGATTCGATGAATAATGAAAAGGATTCAAATTTTTTTAGGTCATCGGTTATACCATTGGTTAATACACTATATTTTAATTTAATATAAAGAAAATAGAAAGCTTTTAAAATTTAATCCAATCTTTTTGGAAAATTATAAAGAAGTATAGCTAATGTATATTTTCACTATTGGTCAACTCCACTAAATTTTAATTTGATATATACAACAAGTGTAAACCCATTGAATTGATGTTCTGTCAAGGTAAGGTGTTCAGGGGGAGTCTATCTTTATGATTTTCTTTCACTGCCAATACTTCATTGCCCCTCTATTGTAACGGCTACAACCACCATCCAAAATTTTGGCTCGCATGCAAATTTTAGAGCCCACCTTGGATCCTGCAAAGAATCACACTTGGTCACTTGTTTGTAAGATGATGATTTCAATCTCTCCTCTGTGATCTTAAGAGTTGTCCATGTTCTCTTCTTTATGTAGACCGTGTCATCTTTGGGCATAGGGGTTTTTGTTTGTCATGCAAAGGGAATGTTGTTTTTCTTCAAGGGAAAGCATGTGCGCATGAGTGGTTGTCATCACATAGAAATGTTTCAAACTCACTTCATTCACTCTTGTCATGGAGGTTGTTGCATCAAGAAAAGTATGTCTTATGCATTCTAGATGGTTTAGGTTGTGACACTAAGTGTCAGTGTGTGATCACAATCAAGTTCTATCAATGTTTACACATGTTTCAGTCATCTCACACTTTGCCATTTTCCCGAGAAACCTAGCCTCATCCATCTTCCTAGAACTATGTGTTTTGCTTCTACAACCATCAATATTCCTCCCTTGCTTGCTAAAGCCCTGCAACTCGCAGAGACCCAAGCCAAAAATGCTCTCCAAAAATGCGCAGAGCCGTCAGGCAGCCAACACTCCACTCCAGAAATGCGCAGAGAAGTTAGGCTACATTGAACTCATAAATTCCGCAGAGCTATCCTCCCATGACTCCCATGTCGTAGCAGTGTCCCATGCCTAAAAAATGCGCAGTGTTTTCTAAGCTTCCTTATCTGTCTTGCATGTAGAAACTGTGCAGACGGGCCTCCCAGGGCCTCATTACGGCGACGGTCACTCTTCACTAAAATTGTGCAGATCTACCTCTCAGTGACTACAAGAAAAGATGACATGCGGAGATCACTCCTAAGGAGTTGTGGAGAAGGACCAAGGAACCAAGTAATGGAAGAGATCAAGATGGCATGCAAACTCCGTCGAATGCATGATCATCTTGAGGGTAAGTAAGGAACACCTTTCGAGGTACACCTCTTAGTTGAGTTTGCAGGACTGCTTGTCATTGTGATATCATCTTGTCCTCAGTAGCATGCATGTGCGCAAACACGAAAAGTTATTTTATGTGCTTTTTCTACATGTCTTGCTTCCTTTTGACTTGTTCGACCAATTATCACTTCAAAATTTTGATTGCTGTGTCATACGTGCAACCTCGTTTTGCTGATGTTGAATGTTATGTTTGAGTTGTGTTCTCTATGTAAACATCTATCACACTCACACATGATGATGTAAGTATTTTTGCGCAAGCATTGTCACTATCGTCTGAATGTCTATCACAAGTGTCGCACTTGTCGCTCGCACCCATCGGTCATTCACACTGAGTGCATGTTGTCTTGATGGTTCGATGTGTCTTGTCGTTAAGTCATGTTGAGTGTGTGTTCGCAAGGCTATACATGTATGAAGTCACTCGTTCACACACTGTCATTTTGTTGAAACCTTGTTGACTGGACTAACCCTCCAACAATCGGACCTCCACTTAGCTGCACTACATAGTATCAGTCCTTTGTGATGATGTACTCTTGCTTAGAATTTCACAGAACTTGAGGTTGTCTCCCAGGAAATCTGCACTGTGCAATCCTGGAATCGACCCAACTCACTGCCACCCAGAACAATGTAGAAGTTTCTCACCAGCTCATCCCAAACTTCATTGCTCGCAAGAAGATCCATCAAGCCTCCAGCTGTTCAACTGGAGAGTTTGCCCAAGCAGTGACCCTGAGATTGATTCCTCTATAAAATTGCGCAAAAGCTTCCAAGCATGCCTGCTTCCACTGCCTAATGAAACTACGCAAACATGCCAAACAGACACCCATTGCATGTCACTGCATTGCCCTAAAAAATTGCACAGTTTTCTTAGCCAGCCACCCTGTTAGCCGACCTGGTGCTCCTCCTGAAAACTGCGCAATATTAATGGGAAGTCTCCCACCTGCCTAGAATCCTGCTCAACCTAGAAAATACACAAGGATGTCTAACAGGCTAGCCTCCCAGCTTTGCGCACTTTTGGCCAGCAGCCTCCCGCAGCCCACTGGCAGCCTCCCCGGAGAATATATGTAGTTGTGACTACTAGTCTCCCTTTGCTTCCTACACTGTCTCCCTGAAAAATTGCACAAATATGCTCTCCAGCCGAGCCAGATCCTGCATACAGTCACTACTGATATGGAATGAACATCGAGGCCTCCTAATGACTTTTGCACAATTTTCATGAATAGTGCTTGGAGCTCATATCCCGGCTTGAAATGTGCTCTGCGTAGTTTTAGGGCCTTGTCCTCTCTCTCAGTCACCTGCATCTGAAAAAGAAAAATAATGCATCATGGTTGACTAGGAGATTTCTGGATCTTATGTCATCTCGTCATGAGTGATTGCAGATACAGGTACATGGATGAGACATGGTGTGATGACGAATGGGACGAACAAGGAGCACATGCAAGCAAACTTGTTTGCAAAAGAATGAACACATGGAGCACACAAAAGTACAAGCTAAGGAGAGACATGCACGTGCAACATTAAGCGAAAACCAAGACATTGAAGACTCCATACACCTTGCCATGCAGAGGTGAAGTTATGATACACCAAGAGCACATCCATCACTTTGCATCACTGCAACATGACATGCACACCACCAACAACATGAACATACCAGCTCTGCCATGTCAAGTCTATCATGAGTCATCTTGGCCACATCAGTACTGTGGGCCACACTGTTGTAATCAATGTAATGTAACATGGAATTCCAAGAGATGCACATGTAAATCTGAAGAGTTGTGTAAATTTGAAGAGTCATGTAAGTCAAACAATCATGAGGGAAGTTTAACAGTCACAAGGTTTAGTTTCACCCTTGGCTATATATACCCCTCATTTGTACATGCAAAAGGATTTTTCACCTTAGCTCCTCCCACATAGCCTTGAGAGTCTGTAATCTTTTCTTTGAGGAGTGAGTAGTGGCTCCAACGCCCCTCTATCAGGGTTAGTGATGTAATGGTGTACAAATGTGTCTTGGAACTTTTGCTTAATTCAGAAGCCTGTTAATAGGCCAACACATTTTCACACATGTATTATATTCGTTTATAAGACTATTCTTTGGACACTTGTAATGTGTGTTGCTTTGACCGATATTAAGAGAGTTGAACTATTGCGGTTGTTTTAGTACATATTCTATTGAAAATGTGTTGTATAAATTGTTAACATTGTCTTGCCGTGTGGGCTATCCCGCCAGACACTCGACACATTCATTGTTATAACTTGTTATAACGCCCGTCGCGCTCGTGTGGATGATTCTGTTGGGTGCTGTCGGGGCTATATGGTCACCTTGTGTGTGTGACTTCCACATCCATGTGGACTACTCCACTAGAAGCTACACATGTCCTATTGTATTGTGTGTCTCTAGAAAAGTTCGGACTATTCCCTTTCAACCTTAGACTCACTTCCACCCTCTCCCTCTGTAGTGAAAGAAATTTGATACAAGCAACATTAAGCACTCAGCAAGCACACAAACATCATTGTTCAAAGACAAATTAAACCCCTCTCATGTCCTGACAAGCAAGAGTTAAGGCATATCTTTGAGATAAGGGCAACCGGGCCATCGTGCCAGAGGGGGCTCCTACACTAAACGTTGTGAGGTCTAGTTGGGACATCATATCGGGGATATCCCGTGAATGTTGGTTGGTCCAACACCATCAACATTTTTGGCACTAGAAGAAGGGCTAGATGACAAGCTAAGCCCTCACAGTATGTTTTGAATCTCCACATACTTATGATGAATAAACACAAAATTTCTCTTCCGGAGTGTATGTCTTATGGAAACGACTTTGAAATCTCTGAAGAGCTCTGGAATAACTTGCCATGTAGAACATATGATGCTGGAGGACAATTATCCTTGGTTAGACATGCGATTAGCATTGTAGGCTCTTCTGAAAGGCATGAAATCTTTCAAGATTATATGACCTACACACTGTTCACATATAAGCTTCGAGGGCACCCGTTGCATTGGCATGCCATGCTTCCCAAAAATCTATTCACTCTTTCCATCATCTGACATAGAGATAGATCGTGCTTTCAATCATTTTGACCATAAACAATCAATAAAGAAATTCTGAAATTACAAAATTCACCTGATGAATTCGTTGAACAATTTTACATGTTCTTTCATAATCTTGCATATCGATTTCCTGAAGATGAAATTGATTGGGAATTCCTCAATGGAAGATTTAACCATCTTTCTTACATCTCTGAAAATATAAAATTCTTAGAATCATTCGAACCATGCTCCGCATACTTCGGTGATGTAGTTGTGCAATCACAAGCGGCTAGATTTTCTCTCAAAAGTGACTTTCTGCATTCCTCTCATAAAAAAACTCCACCCCCACAGAGTGATGTGGGAGAGTGTGCACACACATCTATTGAACTGTCACATCCTTCTACCCTACATGCTCTTGATATCTATGCATTTTTGGCTTGCAAGGCTGTTGGTTGTCACGTGGACTTATTACCCCAACCTCTATCCCCGTGTTTTGCTGATCCTCTAGATTGTATTGTCTTGTGTTTTTTCATTCTAGACTCCACACTTGTTGTGAACGACGATCAAGTTGTTGATGAAGTCAGTGTTGTGTAGCCAACCTACATTATCATTCATGATGAGTATGTGCAGGAATCTAAAGAATATCCCACGATGAAGGATGAATCCCCTCCATTCACACCTCATTCAGTCTATCTTGGCATCCCTTGTGATTTTGTCACTTTTGATTCCCCTATGAAAACTCATTTCCGTATGTTTATATTTCCGATCATTCATAGGACACACCGGATGTCAGTGTGTCATTACATTGTAGAGAGGACACATCTTCCTCTGCAAATCTGTCCTGTCCATCATCTGTCATTTTTGAAACCATAGAGGGTGAACATCCTTGGTTCTCATATACCCCTCTACATGGTTCATCAAATCATGAGGATGTCGACAAACATCCTGAAATTTCTTATCGTGGTTGTTGTGATCTCTATACTTCTTCATTCGATCATGATGATGATTCACTCACTAATAATATGTCTAAGCCACTGGTCTATAATGATCTATCTATTCACATAATGGAAACCCCGCAGGCTGTTGAGGCACTTTAGCTTGGGCTAATGGTTATGTCATACCCTCGCTATCCAAAGTTTGGTTCCACTTCTGATTTGAAAAATTTTGGAACACCTATGGCTCCTCATCACTCTCTGCGTTACATTGAAGATAAACCAAACACCCAGATTTTGCTTCCTCCACTCGAATCACATGATCCCATCATTCAAGCTTTGGAGGAATCTTACACAACGAGCATGCCTGCAAAGCATAAGCTATTTTATTTCCCGTGTTCGCTCGTATGTCGTAGTGCAAAGAGTGTGTATGTTTACCATCTACATGTAGTGCATCGCAAAACCATGGTACGTCTTCAAAATGTTTGTTTGTGCATTAGCTCTTTTCTATTATGTGGATGTTTTAGATCTCACAAAATGTTGGTCTTCGCTGATCTATCTTCCTTTCTCTCTGGTTTACATGCATATATTTCTTATTAACCATGACTTGGGCCAGCTAATACGCCAATGGCTACCTTAGAAATATCACTTCACGTGAGTAGGCCCATGCACTATTTAGCATAGGAGTAGGATTAGTCTTTGCTTCTTGCTTTGCTTTTCTTTCTGGTTTGCATATTTGCTTGCTTACTTACTTGGTTCAATTTGATTTCTTACTTGTTTTCTTTTCTTTACTTTTTCTTTTTACTTTTTTCTTTCTTTGTTTTCCTATACATGTAGGCTAGCCTCTCATGAAACTGTGTTTTGCTCTTGAGACAAGTTGGGAAAATATAAGAGGACTTGTACAACTATCAACATTTGGTTATTTGTTGTCCTCTCTTTATGAATAAATTGTTGTCTTCATTTTATGATCCCTTAAGGGAAAATATGTTTTGTTCAAAGTGAGTCTTGGTGAAAACACAAAGCTTTCGTTATTAACTAGTACAACATACTCTAATTGGTTCTTTTGGGTTAACCATTGTCAACTCAGTCAAGTAGAGTAAGGTGAGGGGAGAAATTTAACATGTATGTCAAAGGAATACATAACATACTTATTTGAAGGAATAAACTATTCTCCACTCAATAAGTTAGGATCCATCTTCTGCCTCTAAAATAAATAAGTGCCTACGTACAGTTTTTTAAACACAAAAAAATAAAAAAATAAAACTGAATAAGGCAAAAGAAGAGAAAGGATTCCTGAATAAGGTAGCAGAGCGATGATTGTGTTCTTGTGTGACTCTGTCATAGTACTGTCTAGGCCTGCTAGCAGCGGAGCAACAACAGAGATGTAACTTAAACTCTGACAGTCATATTACTTTTGCACCAATATACCCCTCATCCCCAATCAAACAACTAATTTGGCTTGGCTTGGAATGTGTGTTGACCAATCAAGAGAATGGTAGGGACTACATCTTTCAACTAAGCTAGTGTGGAAATTGCGATGATCAAAGAATTGAACAATACTTCGGAAGGGTTAGACTCGCTTTTCACAAAATAAGGTCCATTTAGAGAGTTGGATTTCTACCAGTGTGTAGCCAAGTGTTCTAGTGGCTACAACCACCCTCCAAAATTTTGGCTCGCACGAAAATTTCAGAGCCTACTTTGGATCCTGCGATCGATCACCCTTGGTCTCTTGTTGGTAAGATGATGATTTCAAGTTCCCCTCCATGATCTTAAGAGTTGTCCATGTTCTCATCTTTATGCAGCCTGTGTCATATTTGGGCATATGTTTTGGAGAATTTAGCATTTAAGGATAAATACTAATTCACTATACAAGTAGTTGTGCCTAGAACAACAGTTTAAAGTGTTTTAGACTTTCCCTATAAGCAATAGATAAGAAGAGAGGATAGAAGGCCTACCTGTAGTTCCACTTTCCTCTCATCTCCCTTACATCAATTCCGTTGCTCCTTCCCATACTTAATCCGCTTGAAATGTACCCTATCAACACAACAAAATATGAAAACTGATCAAAGCATATGATCCATTGAATATAAATGAAAGGAATCAGAAGCAATTGATACATATAAGCATTATGAAAGAACCCATCATATGGAAAAAGGTTCAAACACTTTATTAGATAGAAGAAGGAATTACAACCATTAGTGTCTGATTCAAAGTCATTCCTCCAGCTTGGATCCCATCCACATCACATCAAAAGCAAGACAAGCTTGTGGCATCACGTCATTTTCTCCAAAGTCAAGTCTCATAGCAACATTATCTCCTTACAATTCAACTTAATCCAACCAACCCTTGATCACTTAGATGAGTGGTCAATTTATAGGAGGATGAAGGAGGTTTTGTCATAATTGGTGGCATTGAATGGCTTTCCATAATTGACACAAGATAAGGAACTATGCTCATACTCCTTGTTTCATTTTTTATCGAGGGCGACAAAAGACAAGGAACTATCCTCATACTCCCTGTTTGATTTTTTAACGAGGTTGATACAGGTTAATGAACTATCCTCATGGACACTGTTTCATTTTTTTAATGAGGTTGTCACATTAAAGGAATTTTCCTCATACCCTTTTTTTCATTTTTTAAAGAGGTTGACACAAGACAAGGAACTATCCTCATAGACCCTTGTTTCACTTTTTTAAGAGGTTGACACAAGACTAGGAGCTATCCTCGTAGACCTTTGTTTCATTTTTTAATGAGGTTGACACAAGACTAAGAACTGTCCTCGTATCCTTGAATCAAAACTCATAAGAGGTCATGAAGGAGAGATTTGGTTCCAATTCTCCCATTACATGTTGTACAACATCACTGAATTGATCATCAGTTGATGTAGGTATGGAACGGGTTGCCACATAATTAACTCGTGGCGGGGATGATACCATTGGTACAAAAGGACCATTTAGGGAATATGGTTTACTGGAAGCCATATTTAGATCAGGAAATGAAAGCTGGTTGACAGTGACAATCCTGCCTTCATGCGGGAAACGCATCACTCGAAAGAGTGTGGAAATGATAGCTCCCATGTCATAAACATATTCGTGCCCTAGAAGTAAATTTTAATCTAAAGGGCCTGGGACTACCATCATGTTCAAATAAATGATTTTTCCTCCCAAAGTAATAGGAAACTGAGGAAGGATCCCTAATGGTTGACCGATTCCTCGGTTAAAAGCCAATAGATTCTAGGTAACAAGCACAAGTGGCGGCGAACCCGACACTTTCCAAGTAGTTGAGGAAAGGATACTCACTTATGCACCTGCATCTATAATAGTGCCTGATACAATCATATTACAAAACTGTACTATGATGTGGAAAGTCACATAAGAAGGAATACAGAATCCTGCGAGTCGATTCCAAACATAGGAAGTCACCAGACTACTTGGAGGGGGCACCATAAGAATAGGAGAATTAACCCCTTGAGTTACGAGAGTGGGAGGATTTCCTCCTGTATTGATGCAACAAGAGGATTGCCCCCAAGCTCATTTGGATTTGAAGAAATAAAAAGAACTTGAGTGGTATCATATTCACTCTCTTCAGGAAAGGTATGATTTACTGAAGGTGAATTTGAGTCAACTGTTACCTCGACCTGTTGATTTGGGTCAGGTATAGACTCATAGGATTCACTTTTAGAGAGAGTGGATTTGACCAACGGTTGATTTTTTTAGTCAATTCATCAACTAGTGAAGGATTAAGGGAGAGTCTCTTGTAACCAGATGGAAGTCATTGCAGTGAAGCAGGATAGTTATCCAACACTTTTTTGGCTTCATCCAGGTAGGGACAAAGGTGAATGGGTTGATTCCCTTCACATAACCTACAGAGAAACTTAACTTTACCCTTTTTTCCATGAAATTTACTCCCACTAGTTGATGGTGTGTCACCATCATGATCTCCAGCAGTTCATGACACAGGATGATGAGAACGGGAAGACCATTCTTCTAAGATCTGAGGGATATTAGGACAATTTCAAAGAATATGGTCTCCCGCAGAAATTTCACATGGATATCGAACTTCATGAGGCTTGACGAATGGTTTCTCATCAGATGTTGCATTCAAAGCAATGGTTGCTTGGTTGCCCCTCTATTGAATTTGCTTCTTCTTCTTCTTCTTTTTAGCCACCTGGTTACGAGTACCAATACTTTCACCAGGCGAAGAGGAAGAAGGGGAGGAAGAAACAACCAAGGAAGAAGGCAAAGGGTCAACTTTAGGATCAATTGGAGGTTGATTTTGTCCAATTGGAGGTGTACTCAATTTCAGATAAATCATGATATTTTGAACCAAGGAGGTTGAAAATAACCATACTGGTAAGCCAATGGTAAATCTCGGAATGGAAAATGTAGCCATATAAGGAGCACCAATATTTCCTAAAGGATGAAAAGGACTAGGATTCTCATCAAAAGGAATTCCTTGATTGGGGGATTCAGATTTGTCACCATATGTTTCAACCTAAGATCAACTAAGGAGTGAGCATGGAGGATGTTATCCATGATCAATTAATTTTATTTTAATAAATGTAACATAACAAAACAAAAAAGGGATAATCTAGGCAAAAGGATTACCAAGTAACTGTGAACTGCAGAATACCTCTAGGTGAATCGAGAAGTATGGGCAGGCAATCTCCCCTAAAGCTGTGTTTGGTGTATCACAGTGTACAAGGTGGCCGACTCAGTTACCTAAGAATGGATAGTAACCTAGAGTTGTCCTCCAATATATACCCAAAGGTACGTGGAGGCCCAGTCCGTATAAGCATTGTCTAATGCAAAACTGCATAGTGAGAGCATTCCCATATACTTTATGTACTATAACACTGCCCTCTATACTCAAAGGTACATGGACGGGCTATGATATACTCATGGATGTGGAATGAGGTATCAAAATCGGGATGTATTGTAGGCAAGTTAGCGACAACTTCTTTGTTTTATGATGCTGGAACACGCCTCTAGCCTAGACCTCTAAATGCTTTTCGCTAGGTGACAATGCTCCATTAGGTAAATTCAGATAAATTTTAAGTTGATCTTCTTTAGAATTTTCCTTTTAAGGTTAACCACATGATGTATGTTTGAAATTCCTAAAATGCAACTTATATGATAAGAATTCTTTCCAATCAATTTAACAATAAAAATCCTTAGCTAGTAGTGATAGAGCAATCAGATTTCTTTTGATCAAAGAGCAAGGAGCACAATCTAAATGCAATTTCCCTACACTATTCCTATCAGAAGACACAAACTTTTTCAATGCAACATGCATGTATTTATTTTCGATTCCCTTAATGTGAATATGAAAAAAAAGGAAATATGCACATACAATCAATCAATCTTTCATATGAATGAATACTTTTATGACAGTTCAAATTTGAAGGAAGAGAAGACTTTACGACACTTTATTTCGAAGAAAGATTAATCCACTATATCCTAACTTTGACTATTGATCGATAATGACAAAGAAAACATGAAGAAACATTAATCAATCCTATCAACGTTGGGATAGACCAGGAGATAAACACTCTTTTTTTGAAACATAACATTCATTGATCAATCACCAAACAATCAAATAGAGAAAATTTGGCAAAAAATATTTCCAAAGGTGGGAAACTGATCCTAGGAGGATCAGCACAGCCCAGAGTGGGAGGCAGTGCACTTCAGAGAATTGTCCTTAAGCCAGGGATGCTCTATAGTGCAGTGTGTCCCTCACAAGCTTGCGCTAGTGATAGTAAGACATTTCAAAATGCAATTTGACACAGTTTTGACCAATTTTTCAATGTAAACAATTGAATTACAATCTATGAATACAAATAGAGTCTATACGAATTTCTTATGAGGTGGATAAACTATTAGGAAAGAGGATTCTTCCCCATTATAGTCGCCAATTTTTTTTGGAGATTTTAGCATCTACGGATAAATACTAATTCACTAGACAAGTAGTCGTTCCTAGAACAACAGTTTAAAGTGTTTTAGACTTTGCCTATAAGTAATAGATAAGAAAAGAGGATAGAAGACCTACCTGTAGTTCCACTTTCCTCTTGTCTCCCTTGTATCGATTCTGTCGCACCTTCCCATACTTAATCCACTTGAAAAGTACCCTGTCAACACAATAGAAGTTGAAAACCAATCAAAGAATACGATCCATTCAAAATAAATGAAAGGAATCAAAAGCAATTCATATATATAAGAATTATGAAAGAACACATCATATGGAAAAAGGTTCAAACACTTTATTAGATAGAAGAAGGAATTACAACCATCAGTGTCTGATTCAAAGTCATTCCTCCAGCTTGGATCCCATCCACATCATGTCAAAAGCAAGACAAGCTTATGGCATCACATCATTTGCTCCAAAGTCAAGTCTCATAGAAGCACTATCTCCTTACAATTAAACATAATCCAACTAGCGCCTGACCCTTAGATGAGTGGTAAATTTATAGGAGGATGAAGGAGGTTTTTTTTTATAAATGGTGGCATTGAATGGCCTTCCATACTTAGAATTAGTTCCATGGAGGAAGGGATGAGAGGATAGGATGCACCTTAACTCATTCCTCATCCAGTTTCGAGCTCATAGGAGTAGATAACTGAGGGAAGCTTCTAGATAACTCTAAGAGATAAGAATATTCCCTAAACCCCAATTGAATTTCACTCAAATTTGCTCCGCACAACCTAAAGAGGGCTTAGGTTCTCTGCAAAGCCCCCTGACAGTGTATCTACTTATGCTGTAGAGCACCTTGGCAGTGTATGCACCTGTGTTGGCTCCTTTAGAGACCATTTCTGGATGTCTTAGGTCATGAAACTTTATGGGAAGGAGGTATTCAAAGGGGTGACTTGTTTAGGGCATGTAGCAACTAAAATTAGGGTTTGATGAGCCCTAAAACACTGATCTGGATGTTGGGATTTGATGTGCCCAAATGGATCTGTAACAACATAGGGTTTTTGTTTGTCATGCAAAGGGAATGTTGTTTTGTTTCAAGGGAAAGCATGTGCACATGATTGGTTGTCATCACATAGACATGTTTCACACTCACTTCATGCACTCTTGTCACGAAGGTTGTTGCATCAAGAAAAGTATGTCTTATGCATTTTGGATGGTCTACGTTGTGACACTAAGTGTCTGTGTTCGATCATAGGCAAGTCCTATCAATGTTTACACATGTTTCAATTATATCACACTTAGTCATTTTCCCAAGAAACCTAGCCTCATCCAACTTCTCGGAACTATGCGCATTCCTTTTGCAACCATCAAGCTTCTTCTCTTTCCCACTCAAACCATGTAGCCCACAAACACCCTAGCCAACACTATTCTCCAAAAATGCGCAGAGCAGTCAGGCAACCAAAATTGTTCTCCAAAAATGCATAGAGAAGTCCAGCTGCAATGCACTCAGAAATTGTGCAAAGGTGTCCTCCCAGGACCCCCATCTTGCAGCAGTCTCCTATGCCTGTAAACTGCACAGTGTTGTCTAGGCTGCCCTATCTGTCTTGCATGCAAAAACTGTGTAAACAAACCTCCCAGGGCCTCATTTCGACAGAACTCAATGTCTGCTGAAATTGTGTAGATCTACCTTTCAGTGACTATAGGAAAAGGTGACGTGTTGATATCACTCCCAAGGAGTTGAGGAGAAGGAACAAGGAACCAAGTAATGGAAAAAGTCAGGATCTCATGAAAACTCCGTCAGATGCACGATCACATTGAGGGTAAGAATTGTAAATAAGAACACCTTTCAAAGTACACCTCTTAGTTGAGTTTGGAGGATTTTTTGTCATTGTCATATCATCTTGTCCTCAATAACATGCATGTGCAAAAACACAAAAAGTTATTTTATGTGTTTCTTCTACATGTCTTTCTTCGTTTTCATTTGTTCGATCAACTATCGTCCCCGGCATGTTGATTGTTATGTCATGTTGGCGACCTTGTTCTAGTGATGTTGAAGGTTTTGTTTGAGTTGTGTTCACTATGTACACATCTATCACACTCACACACGATGTTGTAAGTATTGTTGCGCAAGTGTCGTCGTGATCATTTGAACGTTTAGCACAAGTGTCGTGCTTATTGTTTTCATCCATCAGTCAGTCACACTGAGTACATGTTTTCTTGATGGTTCAAGGTGTCTTGTCATCAAGTAATGTTGAGTGTGTGTTCACAAGGTCATACATCTATGAAGTCACTCATTCACACACTTAGTCATTTTGTCAAAAACTTGTTGATCAGACTACCCTCCAACAACTGAACCTCCACTGAGCTACATTGCACAATCTCAGCCCTCACTGATCATGTACAACTACTCAAAATTTTAAAGAGCTTGAGGTATTATCCCAGGCAGTCTGCATTGCGTAATCCTGGAATCAACCCAACTGACTATCACCTAGAACAATGCCGAAGTTTCTCAACAAGTTCATGGGAATGAGATTTTGGGGGTTAATCAAAATCAATCTTGAGGCCTGTGGGTTATGGCCCACAAAGCCTATTGGAAGCATTCTTTAGGCTTTTAAGCCTTAAAAGCATGGACTTACATTAAAATCAGAGCCACTGCACTATCGCCCTTTTCACATCTATTAGGAGCATTACACATATCAAAATTAAGACTTAACCCTTCAGCCACAACACTTTACATAATACAAAGAATACATGGGAAAAACCATGAAAACAACGCTCCAAACCCATGGGCCAGACTTCAAATATTATAAGTCTACATTAGTAACTATCAGCGGGTTCAGTTCTTATCACCTTTCCTCAGCGTTGTTTCAATGTCACTCGACTACTGACACCTCTGATCCTTCTGATCGCTGATCACACCTGGACCGTCGATCTGGGCTTAGGACCCGACGTTTCAGGATCCATTGCCTTATCATTGTCGCTCTGCAATGATGGTCAAGTTCTATAGAACCTGAAGGCTCTATCGATGCGATAAAGGATCTGGACCGTTGATCCTTCAGATCCAACGGTTCCATGGCATTCCAGTAACTTAATCTTCTTTGCCTTCGTCCTCTAGTTAATTGAATCTCTGCGCTTAAATACATGATTTTCCACAATCTGTACAGTACTCATATAACAATATCTCATTAATCAATGGATCGCCATCGACCCTACAGTAGTCAATGGTCAAACACATGCATGCAATTCACATTTAAAACCCTCAGTGCATATATATGAAACAGAGTTGAAAAGACCATTAATGTATATTATATATATATTTTTATATATATATATATATATATATAAAGCAGACAAATGCACAGTTCAACATAAACACACTATATTCTATTAACGCAACATAATTACAATCCTAAGGCGTTTCAGCCTTAGTAGCAGTTCTCCTATCGACTACATCTTGTCTATCTACTCCCTATCACAATCTCTATACCCCTCTTGAACACATAGGTTCATATATATAAGAAGTGTTGAATTGGATCACGGAAGGATTCGATCAATTTCTCCATGATTTCCTCTGACAAAAACCCTAAAGCTATCGGTACATGCATGCATATGGCAGAATATATATTGGTAAGTCTCCTCGAGACTTTTATTCATATTTTTCCATCTTTAAATCTGTTTTGAAACAGATTTTTCGCTTTTTTCTCCCCTAGTCCACGTCCTCCTCTTCTCTCCACTTTTGGATTCCTCCCTTTGACTTACGGTGCTGGATGCTCTTACATCAGACTCCCGAGGCACAAAAATTTGATGGCCTCCTGGTCATATGCTTCTCCTGATCCTTAGCAATTCTACCCACTGATACTTCACTTCTTCAGTGGAACTGCCTTCATGGTCTTTTGTTAGCTGCAACCATGCCTCTACAATAGCAAGTCCTTCTTGCTGCCGCTTACCTCACCAAGCTCTCCTCTGGACTTGGTCTTTTGGCAAGCTCTATGGTTCTCTCCTCGAGCCTCTTGCTAACTAACAATTCTACCCAACAATTCTTTTGCTGGAATTGTTATCTCTAAGACAACTCTACCCACAATCGCAACTATGGAGCTGCCTCAACAATTTCTACCCAACTGTAGTTGGAAGTTGTTCTCAGCTTCTCTTGAGCACTCCTTGCTCTTAGGCTATTGCTATAATCTTCTCACCTTCTGTTTTCGTTCTCTGTGCCACAGTAAGACCATAACTCTTCAACTCTATCAATTGTACCTCCTTCTCCTTTGCTTTCTCTCTTGAATACTTCTCTTGCACGCAAAATCTTCATTTGCTCTGATACCAAATGGTGGGAATGAGATTTTTGGGGTTAATCAAAATCCCTTTCCTTTACAAAATCAATTTTGAGGCTTGTGGGTTATGGCCCACAAATCTTATCGAAGCGTTCTTTAGGCTTTTAAGCCTTAAAACCATGGACTTACATTAAAATCGGAGCCACTGCAATATCAACCTTTTCACATCTATCAAGAGCATTACAGATATCCACATTAAGCCTTAACCCTTCGGCCACAACACTTTACATAATACGAAGAATACATGGGAAAAACCATGAAATAAGTGCTCTGAACCCATGGGCCGAACTTCAAATATTATAAGTCTGCGTTAATAACTATTGGCGATTCCAGTTTTTATTGCCTTCCCTTAGCGCTGTTTTGATGCCTCCTGACTGTCGACACCTCTGATCCTTCCGATCGTCGATCACACCTAGATCATTGACCTGGGCTAAGGATCCAACATTTCAGGATCCATTGCCTTATTGCTCTCACTTTGCAATGATGTTCGGGTTTGATAACACCCGAAAGTTCCACCTATGTGATAAAGGATCTGGACCATTGATCCTTCAGATCCAACGGTTCTAGGGCATTCTGGTAACTTAATCTTCTTCACCTTAATCCACCAGTTAATGGAATCTCTGCAATTAAATACAGGATCTGCCACAATCTGTACAATACTTGTATAACAATATCTCATTAATCAATGGATCTCCACTGACCCTACAGTGGTCTATGGTCAAACACATACATGCAATTAGGATTTAAAACCCTTGGCGCACATATACGAAATAGAGTTGAAAATTCCATTAATGCGTATGTATATATATATATATATATATATATATATATGACACAGACAGGTGCATAGTTCAACATAAACGCGCTATATTATATTAACGCAACACGATTACGATCCTAAGGAATTTTAGCCTTAGTGGTAGTTCTCCTATCAACTATATCTTCTCTATCTACTGCCTATCACACTCTCTATATCCCTCTTGAACATGCAGGTTCGTATATATAAGAAGTGTTGGATCGGATCACGGAAGGATCCGATCAATTTCTCCATGATTTCCCCTTACAAAATCCCTAAAGTTCTCGGTACATGCATGCATATGGCAAAATATATAGTAATAAGTATCCTCGAGACTCTTATCCATCTTTTTCCATCTTTAAATCTATTTTAAAACAAAATTTTCACTTTTTTTCTCCTCTAGTCCACGTCCTCCTCTTCTCTCCGCTTTTGGATTCCTCCCTTTGACTAAGGGTGCTAGATGCTCCTGCATCACAAGTCATTCCAAACTATGCTATCTGCAAGCAGATCCATCAAGCCTCTAGCCAGTCAACTAGAGAGTTTGACTAAGAAGTGAACCTGGGCCTCACTCCTCTAAAAAATTTCATAGAAGCTGCCAAGGATGCCTGCTTCCGCTAACTAATGAAACTGAGCAAACATGCTAGACATACACCTGTTGCATGTCACTCCACTTCAGTGATAAATTGCACAATTTTCTCAGCTAGTCACCCTATCAGCCGACTTGCTACTCGTCCTAAAAAATGCACAATTTTCATGGGCATTCTCCCAGCTGCCTAACATCCCGCTCAGCCGAGGAACTACAAGGATGTCTGGCAGGCCAACCTCCCAACTCTACATAGTTTTAGCCAGCAGCTTCTCGTAGCCTATTGCTAGCCTCCTAGAAGAATCTACGGAGTTTTCACTCCCAGTCTCCCTTTGCTGCCTACAATTTCTCCCTAAAACAATTGTGCAGATGTGCCCTCCAGCCGAGTCATATCCCGTACAATGTCACTATTTATTCAGATTTCCCATCTGATCCTCCGATTGACTTCTGCGAAATTTTCATGGACAGTGCCTAGAGCTCGCATCGTAGCTTGAAATGTGCTCTGGGTAGTTTCAGAGCCTTGTCCTCTCTCTTGGTAACCTACATCCGGAAGCAAATAACAATGCATCATGGTAGACTAGGAGATTTCTTGATTTGATTTCATCTCGTCATGATTGATTGCATATATAGGTACATGGATGAGACATGGTGCGACGACAAATGGGTTGAACAGGGAGCGCATGCAAGGAGACTTGTTCGTGAACGAACGAACACATGGATCATGCCAAAGTACAAGTGAAGGAGAGACATGCACATGAAACATCAAGAAAACACCAAGACCATCGAAGACTCTACACACCTTGCCATGCAGAGGTGAAGCTATGATACACCGAGAACACATCCATCACTTAGCATCATTGCAGCGCGACATGTACACCAATAGCAGCATGAACATACCAACTCTGTCATGTTGACTCATGTCATGAGTCATCTCGGCCACATCACTACGTGGGCCACACTATTGTAATAAATGTAATGTAACATGAAAGTCCAAGAGACCCACATGTAAATCTAAAGAGTCATGTAAAGTTGAAGAGTCATGTAAGTCAAACAGTCATGAGGGTCAATTTCACCTTTGTCTATATATACCCCTCATTTGTACATGCAAAAGGCTTTTTCACCTTGGGTCCTCCCACATAGCCTTGAGAGTCTGTAATATTTTCTTTGAGGAGTGAGCAGTGCCTCCAACGCCTCGTTATCATGGTTAGTGATGTAATGGTGTAAGGATGTGTCTTGGAACTTTCACTTAATTTAGAAGCCTCTTAATAGGCCAACACATTTTCACACATGTATTGTATTCGTTTGTAAGACTATTCTTTGGACGCTTGTAATGCATGTTGCTTTAAAATGTATTAAGAGAGTTGAACTATTTTGATTGTTTTAGTACATATGCTATTGGAAATATGGTGTATCATTTGTTAATGTTGTCTTGCTCGTGTGGGCTATCCCGCTGGACACATGACAAATTTATTCTTGTAACTTGTTATAACGTCTATCGCACTCATGTGGACTATTCTGTCGGGTGTTGTACATGCAATCTTTTCACCTTGTGTTTGTGACTGTCACATCCGTGTGGACTACTCCACGGAAGTTGCGCATGTCCTGTTGTGTTGTATGTCTCTAGCAGAGTTGGGACCATTCCCTTTCCACCTGAGACTCACTTCCACCCTCTCCCTCTATAGTGAAAGAAATTTGACACAAGCGACACTAAGCACTCACTAGGCACGCGAATCTCGATGCTCAAAGAAAAAGTGAACCCCTCTCATGTGCTGACAAGCAAGAGCTAAGGCATATCTTTAAGATAATGGCAACCAGGCCATCGTACTCGATGGGACTCCTACACCAAAGAATGTGAGGTATAGTTGGGACTTCATACCAGGGAGATCCCCTGAATGTTGGCGGGTCCAGCACCATCAACACCTTTCAAAGGCCAATACTATGTTTGGCCCCCACAGGGCACTCATGTGAAGGTGACAAAAGAAATTCATGTACTAATTACATCCGATCTGGTCCTTGCTATATCTCGTCATGATACTATCTGGTTGTGACTAACCTTCTCTAATGCCACCCTTACTATATCATAGTTGATGACGTACATGCTATCCTTAACGCTTTTTTAATAAAAGAGAAACCTACAAAATAAATTAATGGATTTAAATTTATATAAGTCTTGGTCCCCCATTAGATTCAACTGGAGGTCGACCCTAACTTGGATACGAAGGTCAAGCATTCCTCCATTTCATTTCTATTTCACTCTCAATTTTACTAGAAGTCAACTACCTCACTTCGCCTTGATTACTAGAAGTCGACTAGTTGTTTTTTAATAAAAGTGAAACCTACAAAAAAACTTAGCAGAATTAAATGTATATAACTCTTAGTCCCCCATTTGATTCAACTAGAGGTCATCCCCGACATGGAGACGTAGGTCAGACATTCCTCCTTTTTGTTTTCTATTTCACTCCTGACTTTACTAGAAGCTGACTACCTGACTTTGCCTTGATTACTAGAAGTCAACTACCTGTTACAGAAAAATATTGCCGTCAACCACTAACGAAAGGATTTAGGCATGGGTCATAGGAGGGGAGATGCCAGGTTCTTGTACAACATGGTGGCGTTGGTTCTAAAGTTTGATAACTAGAGGATGATGTGGCCTGATTGGGGTTTTTTAGAAGACTATTCTAAGTCGTTGGATCCATTAACCTATTCCTCCAACTGTGGAACCATTTGAACAAAGGGTTGTATGAGGGCATGCAACTTGAATGGATCACAATGTCCCAACATGCCCTTAGAACATTGGAAAAAGTTTAATGGTTGGGTTTCAATCCTAGTTGTTGCATTTTCTGAAAAAAATCCAAACCCGACTTGTAAAAACCATTATGTATATAGCCTACAATCATTGTGGTCCACACTACCAATTTTTTTTTGGGTACTCTATCAAAGAATTGTTTTTCTTCTTCCATGTATCCACACTCATTATATGTGTCCACAAGAGCACTTGCAACTATTTTATATATTTCATGTCCAGTTTTGGCAATGTGGGCATGGACATGTTTTCATTGTTCCAAACCTACAAAATTTTCACAAACCCTAATAATTCTTACATAGTTATATTGGTTGGGTTTCATGCCTACCACTTGCATCTCACAAAAGAATTCCATTGCTTCATGCCCACACCCATTATGCACATTACTATAGTTCATGAGACCACATCTAAGTGAGAAATCCTTTCAAACACTTTCAAAGCAGTGTCCATGTTCCCACATTTTGTATACATGTCAACAAGGCTACTTGCCACAGGGATTTGATACCCCAAACCAAATTTTATAAGCTTGGCATGGACTTCTTCACCCCATTCTAGTGATAACAGGTTACCTCAATCGTTAAGAATATCAACAAAGGTGTATCGATTTGGTGTCATGCCTTCTAATTGCATATGGCAAAAGAGTTTAACAACCTCCTCGCTCTGCCCATTATGCACCTGTGCTACAATCATGTCACACCACACAAAAATATCCGAGTTAGGCATCCCATGAAATAACTTGTGTGCATCCTCTATACTTGTACATTTGGCATATGTATCAATAAGAACACGAGTCCTTGATCAAATGTGATGAGTTGGAAAATATTTTCTTTTGAAAATCTAGAATGGAGAAATGATACCGAACCCCAACCTCCCATTTGAATTTTTTCCTACTTCCTTACTGCTCTCTTGAGAATCATGCCATTATTAAATGGAAAAGAGATTGAAGATAAGGGTGTGACATGATAATAAATTTTGAAACAAAAAAATTCAGAGGAACAAAGAATATTAATTGCATGTCATAGAACATTAATGGCGTGTCGTATAGGATGATGATCATCCTTGAAATCAGTAACCAAGGATGTGGCTGCACACTCATGTCACCATTTATAAAAAGATCAAAAGCAATAGTTAACTTAGGAAATTTTGAAAAAAATGATAGTACAGACTAAAAAATTTGCAGGACAAACAATATTAATAGGTTGGAAAAGATCATAGATGTCACTACACAAGAAGAGACATAATAATTCTAAAATCAAATCTTTGTTTTTATAACACAAGATCATAAAAAAAAATATTCAAAACATATTTTTAATAAAATATGACAATCGTGTTGAGAGACACTCTACAATCAGGTACAAAGATAATGCTATCAAATAATATTACATATAAATATAAAATAATGTTTGTATTCTAAGTTAAAAGAAAAAAGTAATAACAAAAAAAATAATAGTTTAATGTTAATCATAAATAAAATTTTCAATTTCCATTTTAATATTACTTGGAATTTATATAGAAAGATAAAATAATAAGAAAAAAAAAAAAAAAAATACATTTTAGTATGATGAACAAATATAATTCTTAACACCCCTAGTTATTATGAATATCTGTGTATTTACTTTTACTATTTAAAGACTTGAGAAACTATTAAAGAAAAACTAACTAAATTTCAGTGGAAAACACCCTAGATGAAATTCTTTTATTAGACAGTTAAACCTTTCCCTCTGAGGTAAAAGATGATATCAAAAGGAAAGATCCAAGTAAAGAAACCAAGAAGAGGAGAAGGAATATAGAGGCATGAGGGAAACAATAGACGGATTCAGAAACCAACAGAAGATGTTGCTCCTAAGGTATTCTTGCACTGGACAATGAGCCAGTGAAAACATCAAGACTGATATAAGTGTTATGAGCTTCAAGTTGGACCTTGGGTTTTTTTTTTTGCCTATGAACTAACCTCATTGGGGTCACTAACAAATGTTTGTTTTGGTATAAGGAAGCTCGAGGGGAGAAAATGATGTAATTCACTGTCTTGTGATTGGGTGGAGTGGTCTTTGCTGTGAAATCCTAGTCAGCCTAACCCAACAGATAAGTACTTACACTAAGTACTAGTGGTTGTGTTAAATGTATTGTGAATAACTGTGTTTATCTTTGAAGAGTAATGTATCTATGATTAGATGATGGTGAATATATCTGGCACGAATACTTCGTGGAATAAATAAAGGGTTTATGTGTGATTGTTGTATTTTGAGAATAGATAAAAAAAAAAGGATTGTAGATAGTGTTTTAAGTTAGGAAATTGTGTTGACCAATTTGTATCTTCCTCTTAAAAGTAATAGTAAATTAATCATGGAATTCCCATTTAGTTGTAGTGTTAAAATATTGTGAATAACTGTGTTTCTCTTTGAAGAGTAATGTATGTATCATTAGATGATTGTGAATGTATCTGACATGAATACTATGGGGAATAAATAAAGGGTTTATGTGTGACTATTGTATTTTGAGAATAGATAAGAAAAAGGAATTGTAGATGGAGTTTTAAGTTATGGAATTGTATTGACCAATTTGTATCTTCCTCTTAAAAGTAATAGTAAATTAATGGTGGAATTCTTGTGAATGGGAAAGAGCTCATTTAATTGTCTAACTCTTCTTACAAATTAAAACGGTGTTGGTTAACTATTTATGTACACAAACAAACGATTCACACCCAAAACCAATAATAATCTCACATCAAGAAGTGAATGTCTAATTCGGGAAATGGACTCAGGTAAGGGTTTCCTTGAAAAACAAAAGGTAAGGGCTAGTGACCACAATCCAGGTTAGCACCATGGAAAGGGCGGAACTACCCCGCTACCTGGGTGTTATCCTAGAATTGAAATTACTAGTGGATGAACATTACATCAAGAGTTAAATATCATCTCGGAACTGAACAGACCCTTTGTAATCAATGCTTGTAAGCTAACATACAAGCATAGCAGAAACTAAAATATATACAAGAAACCCTGAAGAATTTCTAAGCTATGTTCCATTCATTCAAGACAATTCTTCTTTAAACAGGAAAACATACTCGGAATAGTTGACATTCATATATTTATAATTGTATACTTAGAAGAGGATTAAAATAACAGAGTATATATGTTCCCCATAGCTTCTAAATAGAAAGTCTCGGTAATAATATATTTAATAGTACAAAACTAGTAGAAAAAATTGTGCCCAAAGAAGACCTCTCAGAGGTTAAATTGAAACAACTGAACTCAAGTCAAATTCACATTTGTCATAAAAGCTTTAACTTAACTTTAACTTTAACTTGATAGACCAAAGTTTGGTCTCAGTGAACGTTAACCACTACCATCATCATCATCATCAATAACTCGTAAAGAGTAACTGAGACTATTCATTTCTACAACTAATATCATTCTGGAATAAACACCCCAACAATCACATTCCCAAAAGTATTGGGAGAGCTTCCTCCTAGACAGGGATTTAACCACTATATTCATAACCTAAGAATCCCCCCAAACAAAGGAGGTCACAAACGTTGTAAGTTTAGTGCACTCTCAGGTAAAACAAAGGGAAATTGTGCACATGGAAAAGCATAATTCTATGTTAGACCCAAGTGCCAAAATAACCCATCAATAACCTTAAAATATTGTTAACAAGTTGAATGAGGGCACTACCTATGTGAGCCCCTACATGCAAAGAAATATAAGTTGAGTCAGAATAACCCACTAAATTATTGGACAAAACTCTTAAACTTGAAAGTTTGAACATGAATTAAACCCTTAAGTAACACTTGGCCAAATTAAGTTTGGGAAATATATGAAACTGAATAATTGTGTATTAGAAATAACCCTAACTAAATGACTATCGAGAAGCACGACAAAATGTTAAAATCCAACCCTGCTGACATAAGGAATACAAGAAGAAACCCTCAAATTAGAAGCCAAAGGAATGACACCGTGTTTGCAGAACATCCATCGAATAAAACCAAAGAATGTTGAGTCTGTGCCTAATTTTAAAGGAGAAACTAAACTTACAAGAGGCAGTGAAAAAACATGTCTAAGAAGGTCAAGTGGCAGAGCCTCCCAATAGGTTCATCATTGCAAATGACTCACAAACCTAAAAAAAACAATGTAGTTCCTCATTAAACCCTAGTTGAACTCTAGGATCAAAACCCTACCAAATCAAAGGTTATGCCTCCTCTACATATTAAATCAAAATGCATTGAAACGAATCGAAAACCCATATAAGAGTTCTGCCTACTCAGTACGCCATGGACGGGTGAATGATTAAACAATAGTCATAATGCAACCTCCATTAAATTATCAAACCGGAAACTTATAAATTTATATATCCATGAATTAACAAATCATTTAGGCGCATGGTATTTATTACCTAATTTATAACTTTACAAATGCTATTCACACAAACTTTAACAAA